>JAULCA010448522.1:0-10299 GCA_032360845.1 Crassadoma gigantea | reverse complement strand
CAATCCTGGGAGGAGTTTATATTCAAGGCACATGCAAGTTCATCGGAAGCTTTTTGGTTCAAACAAATAAGTCCAACTCATTTGTAAAAATAAATATGTATTTTTATTTCTTTTTCCTTTCATGACTAAGTATATATGTATACTAAATATATCTGAACACAATTTTGTTTTTAAACTTTACAAAATCTGTCTTTTATAAACATGATATATTACCAGTGCTAGTAATCTTCAAAAGTGTTGAATTCTCAAAAAGAGAAAAATAGTTTGTCCTAAAATAATCTTACACAAAATATATATGTATAATAAAACAATGAAAGGTTTTCTAGAAAATTGTCAAATGATATGTCCAAAAAAGAAAAAAATATTTATATTGTATATGTAAACATTTTAAAATGCAATTACCCAAATGCCAACATTTACATTAAATGAGAATTTACTAAAACAATAAATCCTTCTTAGATACATGTTTCTGTCTAGTTTGTTTATCTGCCATTAACTCATTCACCCCTGAAATTTCATAATGAACTATACCAACCTTTGAAATGGAAGAGTTCAAATGTGTCTTTAGGGGTGAATGAGTTAATAACATCTTTACATTAGAAATCAAAATTTAACGACAATGAGTGGACATTTTTTGACCCCAAAAAGCTTCCAACTCCTCTCAAGTGCTATATTGTAAAGGATTTTTTAATGTCTTGGTCAAAATTTGAAAATTTAACCAGCAGGATCGGTATTGCTTAAAATAATACATTCCAAAAGCATCAAACAGCTGATTTTTTTTTAATTCCTGATGCAAATGAATTAGGGGGGGCCACATTATAGGTGTAAACAGGTGCAAATCCAGGTATGTTACCTGGAGAAAAACAGGTGTATAAAAAAGGAAAACAGTATAACACCACAATAATTAATGAGGACAGAAAAACAGAGAGACTATTGATAGTACAGAGTACATGTATCTCGTAGAAGGTTACAATGAATGACGGACGTGTTCCAACGTTTCTGAGTCCGTTAATGTTACCATGTTAGTACACATCCAATAAAGTCTAGAAAACATGGAATATTTCTTAAGCAACAACATCGTGGAACCTCGTTTATTTGGAATTTATTTTTACAAATACTGAGGATCTGGATTCGAAAAACTGTTCTCAAGTTCAAAATCTGATTCTGTTCTAAAACCCCATCTCAAATTTAAAAATGAAAGTATTTATTATGAGTTAAATCATTTCAATATTTTGTAAGAATTTTCCCTTAATTAACAACTTGGTAGCATTTCAATGTTTACTTTGATATTCCATTCAAGATCTCCATGAATAACATGAAAACGTTCTTGAATTTTTACTTTAGGTGTGAGAACAGTTCTACGAATACGAGGGTTTGGTCTCAATAACAAAGAAACATGCTTTAAAATAAAATAGGTAATAAGCCACAAATTTTTTTTGAAACAGAAATTGCTTCCATTGTTTAATCAAGAGTTCTGGTCATGACATAATTGTTTCAGATTTTTGGTAATCAAGCTGACAACGTTGCCCTGTACACTAGAGAAGCAAGGTCTTAATGTGAAATCCTGGGGAAACAATGAAACACAAAAAGTGTCATCAACTTATTCTAGGCTGGTAACATTTATATTCAAATTGAACAAAATTTTGAACAATCTGGAAAAATAAATTGACATATGAATTTTTTATTTTCTGGAACCGATTTATGTCTTTTTTAATTCTGAAGACTGTTTTGTTTACCATATATGGCAAACAGCATAGAAACGTAACTATAAGACCAGGAAGGATAATGTTTTCATCTTTAACCCTTCCACCACTGTAGACCATAATGGACTCAACCAGATCAATGTGCGGTAGAGTTTACTGAAGTTACATAGGGGTGAAAGGGTGAAACATTGCATTTTATAAAATTATATAATATAATGGCATCATCTTAAAGTCCTGCTATATTACAAAAGTTTAAACCTCAAATATGATGTATAAAGTTTAACCCATTCACCCCTGAAGACACATGTGAACTCTTCCAATTTAAAGGTTAGAATAGTTCATTATGAAATTTCAGGGGTGAATGAGCTAAACATGGATTATGTAGTGAAGTGTCTTTATTTCAGTTACTACAATTTTTCCGTTGTAATATAATTAACTAAAAACAAGATTACTCAACATTTTGGATACATAAATTCTTTGTTCCAGCCTAATCCTTTAAATATTTTCTTGTTTCTTTTGGCTCTAAGATAATTGTTATACACTAGATATATTTTTGATAGGTATGGAAATTAAAAAAATTTATGGATAAGATCCAAGGGTCATGAAAATATCTTGACTTTAAATCCAAATTTAGATGTCGTCTAATTGTTTGAGCATCGTACCCTACCTATCACACGTAGACATGACCGTATTCTAAATGGTTTGACTAAATACAGACTGATTTTTGAGAGAAATATTCAATTAACCAAAAACTAAAATTGAAACATAAAAAGTTGTGAACCTTGATTATAGCTAAAAAAAAGTATGAAAAGAATAAACTCAAAACAGTGTGAAAATTATGGATGAAACTTTGAAATTTAATTCCTTTACAAATTGAAATGTTCATGTATATGATATACATGACAGAGCTCTACAAAATATTATCTGGGATATATGACTGTAAAGTTATCTGACATAATTAATAACAGGGAAAGTTCATCTACACATGGACACAACTTTCAAATTAACAAATTGCATATAACCCTTTCACCACTGTAGACCATAATGGACTCTTCCAGATCAATATATGGTAGAGTTTATTAAAGTTACATAGGGGTGAAAGGGTTTAAGTTTTTTTTGTTTCCACATAGAGTTGTTGATTTATGGAACAATCCTCTATCTATGATGACTTCAAACACAGTCAAACAATTTGAATATTAAATTAATTAACTCATTCAGCCCTGAAATTCCATAATGAACTATTCCAACCTTTAAACTGGAAGGGTTCTAATGTCTTCAGGGGTGAATGAGTTAAAGAAAAAATTGAAATTGAAGTGTTGCAACATTAAAATATGATTTTCTTTTATTGCTTTTTATTTAAAAACTGACTGTCAAAGGACTGTACCATCCTGATTTTGTCAGAATAAAATCTATGTATCTATGTATGTATATGATAGCATTATAAAATATATAAGATGGGAGAGTGCATGCAGGGCTCATTGGAGTCAATGTTGTCATGCTATGATGGTAATTAGATATGAATCAAATTAACATGCTTCATTGTTAGAACAATCCCCATCTACTAAATTTGAATGAGAAAAAAACCCTAAAATAACAAGAAACTTACAGATAAGGGGAGATAATTTAGATTACCTCCCCTGAAAGTATATTCCAATGTGCAATGATAAAATTGAAATAACAAAACAAAAAACAGTGTGCTAACAATATAAAATATCTTTTTGATACTTTGGCATATACTGGCCAGAAGAAGAATCAATATCAAAATAAAAGTTGTAAAATATCTGAGATTTCTTATTAATTAGAAGCACTGAATTCTAATTGATTTTATTTACATTTTTTTTTAATTTTTCAAGGGAATAAAACAATTATGTTCTGTAAGAAATTAAGAGAGAAAAATTAAAAGGAAAAAAGTACCCTGAAAATGCTAATTGAGTGATCGTATTGTCATGGTAACACTAAATCTAAACCAACAGGAAGCTTTGTGCAGCATTTGTACATTTGGCTAATTCATTTGGCAAGATGACAGAGGATTTAAATGTCAGTATCTATAATCTACACAACCAATCAAGTTTATAGCAATCAAGGTCAGAGTTCAAATCAAAATAACCAATTAGATAACAGCATTCCAAGGGTCAAAGTTCAAAAATGCACCAAAACAAAGATTGATATTTCTAGCACAAGGAACACAAGGGCGATCAATCAAACCTTAAACGGCCAATCAGAACAAGGCTTCATCTTTACCTCGGGCGATCCGCCGCACTTGGATACCCAGGGTCACGAGAATAGCCCTCCATGTTGCCATGGTGACCGTTAGTGCCACCATCTTGCTGTGCTTTAAGCCGCTGTAATTCCTGATGGTCCATGTACATTTGATTAACGAACATTCTCTGCGATCCTGGGCCTCCTGACCTTTGACCTCGATCAGAGTGAGGCTCCGGGTTGTTTGGTTCCTGGGCAACATAAGGTCGAGCGTAATGATTTGCCATTATTCTCTCGTTTCCTTGTGGCTGCCTTGGGTACCCGGATCGTGGTGCGACGTAGTCGTAGGGGTTTTCGTTCGGGTCGTGGTATTCCTGGGAAGGAGGACTGCGCATGTTGCCCGTTTTGATTTTGTTGACGACGGCGTAGTTACTGGAATCTGCATAGTTGTAACTCCTGTAGAAGAATGACAATGAGAGTCAGGCTACTTCTGTCAACATCTCAGTAAACTTACTGTGTTGGACCTTAACCAGCACCCATGTTATAGTACTACTGACCCCCATGTTATAACGTTATTGACCCCTAACACTCTGTAAATGTACTCCTACATGTTATTTTACAGTAAAATTTCAGTTTTGTCACAAAAAACAACTTTATCGTATTAAAATGTCTCACTCTAAAAATGTTTCTCAGCATGACAAAATTACTCACAAATCATTCTTACAAGTGCCCCACATTTCTTGCACATTTGGTTGCTTATTAAGTTGACCCAATTTTTTCGAAATAAATGTCATTAATAGACAACATCAAAATGTGCTCAACAGTTTCCAATTTTTCCTCCAAGTTAAACATTATTTATTATAAAGCTCATTCTTTAAACCATAATTATTTATTATTTTTGCAAAAATGTATACAAAAGGCATTATTAGTAAATATAAAGCCCCTTTTTATGAAATACAGATAAACAATTTTCTTGTCGTAATCAACAGATTGACACATAATTACACCAGACCAAACATTTCGTACCTGTTAGAGTTTTCGTAGTTCCTGATTTTCTGATCGTCGGGCTCGATACCCCGATCCTTCAGGTTATAGGTCTTTACAGGCACTGGTGGTGGCTCCTTCTTATTGTGGGGGTCACGCGGGTGACCTCCGACCTCTGGGGGTGCAGTCCCCGGCCGTTGGGAGGGCACAGATTTACTTCTTCCTTGACCCTGTTCATCTTTTCTATAAATAGAATTCAACAAACGATATATTTTTGAAGTAAAAGAAGATTAGGCAAGCAACATATTGATAATTTTAACTCATTCACTCCTGAAATTTTGTAATGAACTATTCCAATCTTTGAATTGGAAGAGTTCAAATGTGTCTTCAGGGGTGAATGAGTTCAATGCCTTTATTATTTCAAAATTAACAAGAAATATCAACATTTTTTAAGCCATAAAGTTATTCTACTGCAAATATAATTTGAATAGTTTTTATTTGGAGCTAGTGTTTTCATTGGTCGTACCTGTATCTCGCTGACAGATCGGACAGTTTTGATTTGTCGACATGTGCAGTACTGACAGGATGTGCGGTACTCCGTGTAAAGCGGTATGGGTCATGTGACCCCTTGGCGCCAAGTTTCTCGCGGAGTTTGGAATCGTCGTGTTTGTTGGCAGGGTGTGAGGTGTACTTAGTATAGGAGTCACTGCTGTATGAGGAATTATCATTGTAGGGCTGAAACAATTAACATAAATCATCACACAAACGATCAGGTACGGTGGCTACATCAACATTTCAGGTCAAAAACATTAACATTTTCTCACAAAAATTCAAACACAAAAAAAAAAAATTGCTATAGAAAATGTTCAAAACGAGACCCCTTGTGCCAGTGTAGAAATGAAAAGGGAAGTTAACTCTAATAAATAACGATTATTATGTTTTAATATTTTTTAAAGATGTTTAAATGTTTTTTGAAGATTTATATTCAAATAAACTTTTATTCTAAACAAAATAACAGCCAAAGAAGATACATCAATCTTGTCAACATTAACCCTTTCACCACTGTAGACCATAATGGACTCATCCCAATAAATGTATGGAAGATTCCATGTAAAGTTATCTAGGGGTGGAAGGGTTAAACTGCCTTCCTTCTCGGTGCTTACTTACCCGATGGTGCTGATGCTGGGGGTCGTTGAGATGAGGCGGAGGAGGGGGAAGTGATGATGTGGACTGTCGGGATGTATGAGCTAGGTCGGATTCTGACCGCCGATGATGATTTTGGCCGTAACGGTTTCCTTGATTATCTTGGTCATCGTAAGCAGGGTTGAACCAACGCTCTGAAGAATCAAGGTCAAACAAAATCTATAAGATCAACAATTCCTTTTTCATAATTAAGTTTAAGAAAACGATGATGGATTTAACTTTCTGTTCTTTTCCTGCTTCTGCCAATTTTAAAATTTAGCCAAAATTAACAATCGTTTGATTAAAATTTTGTTCCATATTGGTATAATTGCAGTTAAATTTGAAATAAAAATTTCAGAACCCTTTATTCAAGATAGTATATATGTGAGACGTACCATCCTGCTGTCCCCGGGGGTGGAGGCGTTCATGTGGGGTTATGGTGGCATATGGGTCGATCTGAGTTCTGGTCGGGTGATGCCGATTCTCTGACGCGTAATATGATGCATAATATCGGTCTTCAGGGAGGCCATCCACTGTAATACACAGACATCGTAATGTTTACTCATTCACCCCTCAATTTACATCATAAAAGATCATTTATAAACATACAATTTTTCTTTATTTACTAATATCAGTGTTATGTATTTGATAAGATATCTGCATATTTTTTTTTCATTTCTTTTCAAGTCAAAGGGAATTGACAACAGACAACTTGTACATCAGTCTGCTTTGAGCCTGAGATACATACACTTATACACCAAAAAAGACATTACAGAAAGTGAGGGACGCTCTCATAGAAAATATTTTATACCGCAACATTTACTGATAATGTTGGACCACCTTCACGTTACAACTCTCTAAAACCATCAAATTGACAGGAATTCTGATGGCTTTAGATTTCTGTATGTGCTGTGATTCACTTTTAAAATCTTGAAATATGCAACAATTTACGCAATAATTTGAGAACATTGGTACAAAAAATAACACAATGACGTTATATGATCTTACTGTTCACAGTGATTTATCCTGATATTAATTTATTGTTATCATTTATCAAAGATAAATTTAAAATATCATGTGAGTCAATTACTTACGTTCCACATATCTTCTGTCGTCAAGCATGCCTGGGTTTCTCTGTACCTTGAATAAGAACCAAGACGAGATTAAAACCTGTATCACATGAAAGCTACGATTTCTAGGACAAGTTATAACTGAGAAACATTACAAAAATACAACATTGGTAAAATTTATGCAAATTTTGTTACAACCCACAATTGTAAAAAATTGTATTCGAGTGACTCACTTTCAAATAATATAATATATTACAGTTGAACTTCAGTGGCCTAATCAGTTATCGGCTTGACCATTTGTTTGAACAGAAAAATAACTTATTTCACCAGAAATCACTGGATGAATGAGGTTTAACTGAAAAGTTCAACATTTGATTTCAGACAGCAGGTAGGTTTCAGACAGCAGGTAGGTTTCGGTATCTGATAACCCTGCTGTTTTAGCCGATAAGGACACATACCCCCGGGGTTTTATGGTACGCTGGAGGTGCCGGGTACGGTGGAATGCCAGGAATTCTGTCCGTCGTGTTCACACTGGGGTCGGAGGATGACCTCACTAGTCGCTTCTTATGCATAGGTGAAAGGTCAAGGTCATCGACAGGTCGACTTAAGTCTAATTCGCTCTGCTGGGACGGTGCGAAGCTAAGGCGATTGGACATTGGGAATAGGTAGTCGTCACTGATGTCATCCTCGGGCTGTGTATAAAAAGATGTCAGGTGTGAGTATGATTGGCTGGTAAATCTACACTACACTGCTAGCAGACGTTGTATTGTAAGCATACATATTTAAGTGGTATACTTAATTTAACACTTTTTGCATTTATTGCACAAAATGATCATGTACCAAAGTTTTGCAATATGGCCAAATAAGTTGATAATTTCCTCACGACAGAAATTGAAATGGCATTAAAAAGTTCACTCGGTTTCCTACAGAAATCTTGTACTTAGTTTTGTTATCAATCTGTAATAAAATGTGAACCAGGAAATCGTTACGAAGTTCATTCCGGGAGTCTACTGGTGACCTACCTTGCGTTCAGACATCCAGATGTTTTGTTTCTGTTGTAAGTCCACCACTTCTCGTAGCCGGCGATACCAGATGTCAGTAGCATTGTGACTTATCGTGGCTAGAAGTGAAAATTTTTGTTTATAATACAACATCAATAAAAAAATAGTTTTTCTAGGCTCATTATTACATTTGCATCATCAATTTTTTTTCCCCATTTTTTTTAAGTTACTGGTAAACTTTTGAAATTCCAGGAAGCTTCATTTTTGAATTGTTTAATTTCGGATAAATGAACTAATTAATTGTAAGTTTATAAAGGACCATTATCATTTTTTCAACTGTCATATAGTTTATACTTAATTAATTAATTAATAAAGCTACACTTTCACGGGTAAATTTCAATATTTTATGTTTTCATGTAAAATTTGGAAAAATTTGACTTGCTTTTTATGTTATAAAACAACTTTATATTTTGATTAACAACTAATAAAACCAGCCCCATAAAGGTGAACTATCGCGGCCGAGATATTTTGGTTTTTAGGGTTGACGTTGACAGCAGATTTACACCTACCTGTAAAGAGATGATGATACATTTTCTCCAGTTTTCCGCTCTGGTCGAAAAGTTTCTTTGGATTTTTGCTTGAACCTTTAGCGAATCTAGCACGACTTTCTTTGACGACGTTTTTATTTTCGGCCTTCAGGAAGACAACGACCGGATAGTACTGGGCATAGTTAAGACGATCGACGTTATGTGGCGTCACGTCCAGTAAACAGTGCCTTCTCTGAAATGTGCAACGATTCAATAGCATTTAACACAAGGAATTTGATTGGTCTAGAAACATGCTGGCAATAATTGTGTAAAGTTAGAAACATAGTTATATCTCTAAAATTTGTAAGCGATCACCAGCACCATTTGCTACAAAAAGTTTGATTGGTCAAAAGGAACAGTGAAAAATTAACGAAATTTAATTGGTCCAAAAAAATATGAAAAAAATAACAAAATTTGATTTGTCAATAAAAAATAGTGAAAAAATAATGAATTTTTATTGGTATATAAATAGTGAGAAAACCAATGAAAATTTTTAATTAAGACACAAATTTAATAATCAATATTACCAAATAAAATCAATCTACATTTGGTGAATAATTTTTCTATGAATTCCAAATGAATGCCTACCGAAATGTAACAATATAAGAAAACTTTTAACTCTTAATTTACCATTACCTCAATTAAGTTCAGCATAGCCCAGTAGCACATATGTGTATACCTACCTTTGTAATGATTTCCTTTATTGCACCCAGACGTATAATTCCTGATTTATTTGATTTCTTGTCATCATTTAGAGTAGATGCATCATTTTCTGTGAAAAAACAAAGTTTAAGATTAGGCCCTGTCAAATCAAATAATAAAAAAAAAATCATTATTATTATTGCTTCATATCATTTTTTCTAAATTTTCATTTGATATTACATCGTATCTAGAGTTTCTTTATCTGAATTTAATTCTTCTTTTTTTTTAAATAAAAAATTTAAATGTTCAATGATATTGGTTATTTAAAGATAAATATTACTTTGTTGACAAATTATGAAAGAAAACAAACTTACGTGGTGATTCAAACTGATCAGGATATTCATTTAAAAGTTTTTCTCGTGCCACATCGGCAAGGGCTCCGAAAATCACTACAGGACGATGAAACCCACCTGCCAACAGAAAAAAGTTCACAAAGATCACATAACTGCACTTCGTTGGATTGTCCAATATCCTACACTTTAATCACGAAACAAAATTGAATTCTAAAGAATACTTTAGAGTAGATTTAAATACGTAAGTTCTTTCCTTATTGAAGGATAACAGAGAACATGAATTGTCTCCCTTACATTGCCACGCAGTTGAATGACTGGTTCATACATATGTATATATTTTCAGGAGTATAGACCTGTAGACATCTTGATACAGGTCTTGAAAACAGCTTTAAGGTTTACAGCAAAATTAAACTGTCCCTTTTTCAACAACTAACATCTAGTTCAATTCGTCAAAACATGTGGACACTATGGACAAAAGTGGTTCCGTTTTTGTCTGATCTACTTACAGTCGTTGAGAACAACTCTCTCATAGGCGGGAAATTTTGTAGAAAGGCTCGCTGTAAAAACACAAAAAATAT
>JAULCA010448511.1:0-10299 GCA_032360845.1 Crassadoma gigantea | reverse complement strand
AAGCTTTGAACATGTTTGTCCCCTTTTACCTTGAATTAGGTTCAGAGTCATTTATTTGAACAAACTTGGTAACCTTTAATCCCAGCATGCTACTGACTAAATATCAACTTCATCTGCATTTTGGTTATTTAGAGGAAATTGTTTAAAGTTTTTTTTAAACAATTGACCCCTTGGACCTTGAATATGAGCGAAGGCAATTCATTTGAACAATATTTACATCCCTTCACCCCAGCATGCTACTACCCATGTTGACACCCGAAACAAGGCAGCACCACATTATATGCTCACTTGGCCATTCAGGAGAGGTGATCTAAAAATGTTTCTGGATGGACAGACCATGACAGACCAAAGTAATTTAAACATCCCAAACACAGTGTATGCCCATCTGACTGGCAGTTAAAATGTATCTGCCAACTGGATACCTTGAATGTAGAATTCCTAAGATTTCTTGTACTGAACCAAAGGATTATCCCTTTCATCCCTACATAACTTTAGTGGACATTACCATGCATTAATATGAATGAGTCCATTTGTGGCAGGTTTTAATTGTACATAGGTTTAAGGTTGCCTTCTAGCTTCGAGCTAGAGGGAATTTCCCTTTAGCTCAGTGGTAGAGTGTCCGACCAGGAACCTGGAGATTGATGGTTCAAACCATGGTAGAGGTACACTTTTCTCTTGCCTGTTTCACATAATGGTCTACAGTGTTGAAAGGGTTAGATGGCGGGATCATTCATGTGTTTGGTTAAAAGTGATGTGGTTGAGCCATGACATACCCAGGTAATAAAAAGTCTTAAGCCCATCAAAATTTGTTATCAATTTTGAATATGAGTTAAACTTAAAAATGAAACCGGGTACACCTGTTTAAGGATCATGGGAGCATTATTTGTATCAAGTTTGATAAATGTTGGCTTGGTAAAAGAAAAGATATTGTTAATGCCACGGGTTGGAGAACAAGTGGCCATATCCAATTGTGAACTGGTTCCAAAAATAAGAGTCGATCTGGGACATGAGAAGGACACTTAATAGCTTTTTGTAAAATATCTTGTCAGAGGCTAAGCTGACATTTAGATTTCAAATCAGCCCAAAAATAAAGCAAGAGCTTGCGAGCTTGGACCATTATCCTCCGACAGCTTGGCATACTGGTTTGCAGGCTGGATGAACTTAAGATAACAGTGACAAACAATGTTGAATGGAAACTTAGTGTTTTACAAAACTAAGAGTCATACATGGTAGTCATAAAATCTTTACTTTATAGCATGCTGAGTTAGGAGGCAAGGAGTTTTTTTTCAAATAAATAGACTTAGAATAATGTCAAGGTCATGTGGGTTAAATTTGCTGAAAGAAAACTTCTACTACTGATCCACGAGGCCTAAACTCATAATGTTGGACCTGTAGCTGGCTGGAGCAAAGTGCTATTAATTATTTTTCAAATAAGAAATGTTCATCTTTCAAGATTGCAGGGTGTAGTTATTGTAAAATCTTGTAATAACTTCTACAGAAACACGAGTCCTAGAGTAATCCTTTTTGTTAGGATTTTAGTTTAGTCTCAATAACTTTAATTAACTGGGTTCATAGGTAACAAGAATTTATCATGAGAAAATAACTACAAAAAAACTACAAAAAACAGATTCAATTAAGTCCACTCGACCATGTTTTTATTAAAAACCAAAATATTGATTTATACATGATGTATAAGATATAAAGTTCAAAATCAACAATTTCAAAATAAGAATCATTCTCTTTACAATCACCCTATTAATAAACAAACAACTTTACAAATCTAATCACAGTTTAAAAAACATTTACACTTTCATACAATTTCAAGAAGACAATAAATAGGGCATCGCACATGAATCATTAATGTTTTAAGATCAGTACATGAAAACTTCATATGATACTATCACGAAAAATTGCAAACGTATCAGTTTGTCTTGAACATGTTACTTCTAGAAAAATGAAGCAGAACATATTCATGATATTTTCAAAATTACTGTTGAACACATATCGATGAGAAGTGATTTAGCAGTGTCATTTGCTAATCTCAAGATTTTATTTTTGTTATTTTTTTGTAACAATGGAGAAGAGCTACACAATTATTGATATTTTCTGATTTTAGAAGACAACTACAAATTTCTTCCTCAAAATGGTCGGTCTGAAAACTTGGAATATCACTTTGTGCTTCGCTTTAGGGCTTCAGACCAGATAGAGGTTGTACATATATTAAGCATGAAGAAAAAAACCAACATGAAATCAACTGTGGAATTTTCAGCAAGACCTTATTTTCAAAACTAGCTAGAATGCTACCCATACACAATGTCTATTGATGACAATAACCAGCAGAATTATTATGTATAATAATATAGACAAGTGCATTTATACAAAAAAACATCCTTAACCCTTTCATCCCTATGTAACTTTAGAAGATTTTACCATGCATTGATCTGGATGAGTCCATTATGGTCTACAGTGGTGAAAGGGTTAACACTTCATGGATTTGCTCATTTATGCTCTCTACACTCCTTGAAAACAAAACATGATTCTTTGTTGTACATCAAAATAACGGCATGGGAGTGCAGTGGCAAAATTGACTAGCTTTGTACTAGTTTGATATCGCTCCTCTGTAATCTTCAAAGGACAAGTATCAGCCTAGCACTTGGTGGTTTTTTTTCACCCAAGATCAGTCACTTAGCTATATATATTCATGCCTTTATTTTTGCCAATTAAACTATTGTCATCCATAGAAGCACTGTTGATTATTAATTTTAGCCTAAAATACATACAGTTTAATAACTACAATTTGGCTAAAAGCTATCTAGCTATCTGCTCACAAGATGATAATTGCAATAACAAAAGCCTCGAAACTCGAGATACATAGCAAAAGGCTGCTGGATTGAGTGAAATACAAAATTTCATGTATAATCACAGGTTATTTTTTACACCAAACTTTACTTAATGCCATCATCATCAACCTATAACGAAATATAACTTGACTGGAATTCATTTCACTTTATATATTACCAAACAAATACTGGCAACTCTTAGAAACTGTTTTAAACAGAAGGTGGCAAGCATATGGCTAGGGGTTTCAGTCAGCTTGGCTTTTTGCATTAATTCTTTTCATAAGAACTTGTTCTAGGATGTTTGTCTTGAAAAGAGCCATAGGGTTTCCTTCATACGGTTTCATTTTCTGGTTTGGAAGCTTTCGTGGCGTATGGTCACCAAACATTGAGCGGTGCAAGCTCTCTTCACTGATGTTATTTTTCTTCCTGTTAGCTTTTGCCAACAGATCTGCTGCACAAATAGTTGACAAAGTAAGACTATAAAAAGTTACAAAAACAACAAACCTAGTATTCCAAAAATAGATATTTATATCGTGTCCCTTAGCTTTCATTTTTGGCCACATCTTTACTTTGTAGACAAATACACCTATTGCCAAAGCTAAACCTGAAACAGAAAATCAGAATTATTAGTCACATTAGAGTCATATATAGAACCTTTTTTTTTATATTTAAGGCAGACACCTGTATTACTATACCAAACCTCCTGGAAGGAATGCACAACGGTGCAAACCTAGCATTTGTGTCCCGGGACAAAGGACACCTATGACCAAGAAAGTAGATCATGGTTATTTATTTGGGCAAACTTATTAGCCCTTAACCTTCACATCAAGTTAGAGATTTCTGGAACACATTACACCTTTACAAACCTTGACCCTTTAAACTTAGAATGTGGGTCAAGGTTACCTATCTGAACAAAACAAGTCAATAGCTAGCTCTTTATTCAACTGAATAATAAGGAAAGGTTTGTTACACTAGCTATATATCTGGAACAACTCTTTTGAAGATTTTAACATATTTGTCCCCTGTAACCTTAAAATGTTCAAAGTGACACAAATTGAATCTAATTAGATGAATTTTAAATATGCACAAACCTACATTAATCTTAATACTGACATGGTAGAAATTGGTCCAGAAGATATTGATACATGTAAAATGATAAATTGACAGGATTTTGTTTTTAGTTTTTGTAATTTTCTATTGCATTCATTCATCTTTCTACAAGCCTTTTACTTAACAAATTCTGACTTGTTAACTTTTAGGGTAATAATCACTAATTGACACTACAAATGAAGGACTTGCTTTCCAATAATTAACTGCTTGTCATCACTATCTTTTGTATGTTACATTGTACTGTGACATGCAGGCCTACATTCAATGAATAAGATCGACATTTTGGTTGAAAGATTTTTGTGGATATGACCAACACAAATTAGAATGAAAACTTCTTCAAAAAGTAAATGATTTTTTGAGACTATGAACACATACCCAATCCAATGGGTGGAACTGCCATCAAAAAGCTTTTGTCTCCACGTGGATCAGCAGGGCTGAAGAATTCTTTATCAAGTTTTGGATCTGAGGTTACAGATGTAGATCTTTTAAGAGACTTATCCATTTTCACTTTGTAAGAACCTTTCTTCTTGAAGAAAACTGAAACAAACACCAGCATATTAACAAGAGATCTTTGCATGCAATTACATGGAAATAGATGAAGCAAATGTACAGGAGATGGATTTTATTTGAATGTTATTGTTCCCGATTTAATTTTGAAAAAGAGATCACAGTGACTTTAAAAATGTCAAACAACAGTTTCTATGATAATTTCTGAACACAGTGACAATTTTTTTATATAACCCAGGTAACATTTTCAAAAAGTACCGGTAGGTCATAGTATCCTAATTTCTGAACCCAATGACAATTTTTCTTAATGTCGGTCAAAGTGACTAATTTGGTCAAACAATAGTCCTATGTTAATATCTTTACCTGTTTTTTTTCATAATGTATGGTCAGCTTTTCAAAAGTAGGTCACAGTAACTTAATTTTGGTCACATAACAGTTTTTCACTGTACGACACAATGACCTCATTTAGTTAAATCTAGGCTAATGTATTGACCGAACATCAATGATCTGTAATTAATATGAAATGTAATACTGACTGATGACCAATGAAGTTAACCTGAAATAAAAACACTAGATTGTGTTCCCCTATAATTGTTTAGTGGGCAGATTATACTAGTGCATGTGGTTATACACTTTGGCCTTCCACGCAGGCAAAACTCCAACAACCCAGGTGAAGTATGAAATAGTCTAGGGTGGATTTGTTGTATCTGTGCTGTAGCATTCAATGGATGTGGCACTATAAATGATGCCATTGGAACCACGGTCCAACTACAAACAGAACCCAACACATCTCCAGCACACACACAGGCATACACACAAAGGGTGATATTAGCTAGGTGGCATTGGGCTAGTAGTTAGCGCCTGATAAGGTAGCTCCTGCGAATTCCTCAAAATTGTATTGACTAATGTATAAGGTTATATGCTAATTGTACTAATTATATATCTAAATTACTGTAAAGAGCTTTAAGAGTTGTTGTCATCATCAAGTTTCTGAGATTAAATAGTATTAATATATCAAAAATGAAATGTTTTTACAACTGTCAACTAAAGTATATAACGTATCTTAAATTCTACAAGTTCAACTGATTGAACCGGATACGCAAAAAGGGCCCAAAAAGAGCAAAAGTGTTTGAAATTCTGACTGTAAATTGAGAAATATATCATATAAAAATAAGAGTACTACTATTCAAAACAAGAGATCCCAGAACTTCCTGTAATTATTGTGTCAATTTATAGACAATGGCTAATTGTCCAAAACATCCTTTTGTTCAGCAGGTCACGTACGCCCGTCACGTACATGTGTACGTAGTATAGGTAACGCATTATAGCTTGACAAATCGCGGTTGCGCGGAAATATATAACGCACGGAAACCCCTATGATGATTAGAGTAGACGATATATGATCATTAGTGTTGTCATTTTAACCGAGAGCCGAGCTAAACCCATAAAACATGTAAAATTACTCTTGATCACCTTAGTTTATGTCCAAATAAAGCTGTTACAAATTCTCACCCCTGTGCCCAGGATCACCACTCTTTAGTCAGAAAAACCAAAAATGGAGTAAACATCAAAGCAGTTGAGTGGTCGTCTATCAAAGTGAAAATCTTCTCTGTGTCACTGATTGAAATGACAACCCTTTCTTACCTCGCTAGGTCCGAATTCTGGAAATGCTCTTCGATGACCTTATCATAAGGCTTATGTTTTCCGTTTTGTGTATACTTCACCTTTCTGCGAACCTGTCATCTCACGACCTTCACCTCTCGATTTGCTATTTTGGAGTAATAATAGTTACACAAATAGAAAGAATGTAAAAATTGAAGGATTATGTATTTTACACGTCAAACGTTATTTGTTAACATTTTAGTCATTTTCATGATATTTTAGTTGCAAATTTTAATGTATTCAGTGCGAGATGACAACAACAAAAGATGTCAGATCCGGTGAAAATCACATGAAAGTTTTAAAGTTAGGCATTTAATTTACTTTTTAACAACATTTTGAGAACCATGCCAAACCGGTAACTGAAACAATACTTGGCAATACTCGAAGCTTGTTAGAATATTCAATTACGTCACCATATTTCATACAGAATGAGACGCAAAAGGCATAATGGACGATACGTCAACAAATAATAATGCCGAATTTATTATTAACAATGTCGATTACAAGATATCAATAGTTCACTAAACATACGGCGCTGAAGAGATAGCTACCAAATCAAAATGTTTCAGAGCAGGAAACAAGAGGTAGATATTGTATCTGAACTGGCGATTCTTCTAAGGAGAAGTGGTAAGTCTGGTGCTGTTATGTAACAAAAATCTAAAATCTCCCTTCATGTCCTGAGGTTTGGTTTGGATTGGTTTTATTTTTTTTTACCGTCCTATTTACAGCTAAAGTAATTTAAGGAAGGCCTCCCCTGTGTGCAAGATGTGTGTATTTTGGGAGTCTGCGATATGTTTGTGTTTGTTTCCTTGTGATAGCTCGGAACTGATGCAGACTTAATAGTGCTACCTCACTGAAACATACTGCCGAAGACATCCCAGCAGGACGCCCAACCTGTTCACATTATACTGACAATGGGCGAACAAGTCACATGTGGAGAAGATTAATTTTATAATATAGAAGGAAAAGGATTGATATTGTCCAAACAACATACAAGACTAAACATCGAGAAACATTTCTTAACTATCAGAGTTATAAATGACTGGAATAGCTTGCCAAGAATTATTGTGAACTGGGGCACATTGAATGGATTTAAATCTACTTCGAACCATCATTGGAAGGATCTAGAGGCAAAGTTTAACCCAAGTTGCTACTAAGTCACTCATCAGGAACTATAATTGTACATAATAAATGTCGAATACAACAGGCACTTATGAGGCGCATCATATAGGACATGAAATCAAGGATATACATGTAAATAAATCTTCAGTAAAAGAAATTAAGGAGCTCCATAGGTTTATTGAAATAAAAATCAAGGCGGTCCAGAAGCTTCTAGCTTAATATATACAAACCACATCCTCGATATCCAGGGGTTACGCTCACTTTCACTCTCTACACCCGTGGAATATGTCATAGCAAAATCGAAGGCACGAAGAAAGCTGTTTGATTGGTCTCGGGTAAAAAAAAACCTGACCAATCGCTAGGCTGATACCCGTCTAACTCTTTTGAAGATTACGTGACCGCAAGATGCTTTTGATGTACGTATATCAAGTGATCAAACTTGTCTTGTCTCATCAAAAATGTGGCGCACACTGAGCCTTCAATTTTGCTATGACATATTCCAGGGGTGTAGAGAGCTGTACCATAATTTTGCTATAACAGACCACATGAACACCTAAGAAATCACATCGTTGATTGGGACAATGCCAAATCATTCAAATGGCACAACAAACAATATCTATCAATAAGTAAAATGTCCCATAATTGAGCATTGAATCAAACATGACAATTTCATCACACATTGCACAGTACTGGTAAACAATTATTTACAAATTGCTACCTCAGTCATAGCTTGACAAAGGGACAAGTTGGACTTGAAACGTTACACTTTTGATATGTACATTGTGTATGAAGTAAAACTTTTTTTTTTTGTGTATAAAAAGAATATTGTGATATGTCTGAGCTAGATCATGTACATACAAATTGTAGTATATATATGCATATCATAATAAGTAAAAACAGTACATACAAATTGTAGTATATATATGCATATCATAATAAGTAAAAACAATGCTTTATAATCAAAGGTCAAAGGGCTTGGTTAATTGGGGACCCCAATTATTTTTCCCTGCAGTTTTTGTAAGAATATAATTAGATCACAATAATGGAATGAGTTATTTTGAGAAATAATGTGACTTGTAGCTATAGGTGTATATTACATGAATAATTCTTGTTCTATGTGCTCTCCTGCAGTGATTTATTTTCACAATTTTCTTATTCAGGGGATAAGATTTTAAGTGGTGAGAGCAAACTTACCTTAACAACGCAATCCCTATCACGCCTCTATGTGTCATTCCGGAGATACAGCGAGACTAGTCACCAAGGGGAGATAACCAGTGACAGAAGAAGAGGCAGAGACAGAAAACAGGAAGAAGAGCACCAGAGGTGGAGAACCAATGTCCAGTTCCTCAATGATTTCATCTCAAAGACTGTTTCTCTCAAGGTACAATCTGCTATAGTATACATTGTATATATATTTCATGAACAGTACCAAATGTACATGTTTGTCAAATGTATGCAGATCTAGAATCAGTTCAGATTACGATTTTATTATCTTGTTAAAGTTTTATCAATAAAGATAAATTATTCTTAATTATGTTTAGCTCACCTGTCCAAAGGGCAAGTGGTCATGAGCTTATATTAATTATGCCGTGGTGCGGCATCCGTCTGTCTGTCTGTCCGGTGTCAACTTTTCCATTCAATCGACTTCGTCTCAATAACCAAAAGGTCTAGGGTACTGATATTCGCCCTGCCGCATGCTGGGATAAAGGGCTACAAAGCTTGTTAAAATAAATGACCTTGACCTACTCTCAAGGTCAAAGGGGTCAACTATCTGAAAATCATAAAACGACTTCTTCTCAGTAACTAAAATGCCCAGGGTACTGATATTTTACCTGTCACATGCTTGGATGAAGGGCTACCAAGGTTTTTAAAATGAATGACCTTGACCTACTTTCAAGGTCACAGGGGTCAAATGTCTTAAAAATCTTCATGCAACTTCTTCTTGATAACTACAAGGTCCAGGGTACTGAATTTTGGCCTGTTGCATGCCAGGATGAAGGGCTACCAAGTTTGTTCAAATGAATGACCTTGAACCGCTTTCAAGGTCATAGGGGTATAATGTATTAAAATCTTCTAACAACTTCTCAATAACCAAAAGGCCAATGTTCTGATATTTGGCCTGTAGCATGTTTGGAAGAAATGCTACCAAGTTTGTTGAATGACCTTGATCTGCTTTCAAGGTCACAGGGGTCAGATGTTTTAAAATCTTTAAACAACTTCTCAATAACTAAAAAGTCCAGGGTACTGATTCTTGGCCTGTAGCATGTTTGTATTAAGGGCTACTAAGTTTGTTAAAATGAATAACCTTGACCTGCTTTCAAGGTCACAGGGGTCAAATGTCTTAATGTCTTCAAACCACTTCTTCTCAATAACCAAACAGTCCGTTGTACTGAGATTGGGTCTGTAGTATGCTTGGATGAAGGGCTACCAACTTTGTTCAAATGGATGACCTTGACACACTTTTAAGGTCACAGGGGTCAAATGTTTAAAAATCTTCAATTGACTTCTTCTCAATAACCAAAAGGCCCAGGGTACTGATATTGGGCCTGTAGCATGTTTGGAAGAAGGGCTACCAAGTTTGTTGAAATGATTTACCTTGATCTGCTTTCAAGGTCACAGGGGTCAGATGTTTTAACCAAAAGTCCCGAGGAACTGATATTGATCCTGAAGCATGTTTGTATTAAGGGCTGCTAAGTTTAAAGGAATGCCCTTGACCTGCATTCAAGGACACAGGGGTCAAATGTCTCAAAATCTTAAAACGACTTCTTCTCAATAACCAAAAGTCCTGAGGAACTTATATTGATCCTGAAGCATGTTTGGAGGAAGGGCTACCAAGTTTGTTAAAATGAATGAAAGTAACAAGGTCAAATGTCTCAAAATCTTCAAACAACATTTTCTCCATAACCAAAATGCCCATGGTACAGATATTTGGCCTGTAGCATGCTTGGATGAAGGGCTACCAAGTTGTTAAAATGAATGAGCTTGACCCACTTTCGAGGTCAAAGGGGTTGAATGTTTCAAAATCTTCAAACAACTTCTTCTCAATAACCAAAAGGCC
>JAULCA010448489.1:0-10303 GCA_032360845.1 Crassadoma gigantea | reverse complement strand
ACCATTCCTGTTACATTGGCGTCGATTTTTTTTCTGATGTAGATTGTTGTGACATTTTTCTGGATTGTCGTAGCAGACAAAACAGCTGACGATTGTTGACAAACACCTTAAGGTCAAAGTTCATGCATGATCAGGTCAACTTGAAAGTAGTTCCGTCTGAATAGTATTGACGGATAAAGCACTGCTTTATCTGACAGTAGTTATTGGCTGATGTGTGTGGTGGTTGCAGGATAAAAATGATTTTTAATATAAGTTTGTCGTACGTGGGGAGCTTCATGTATTATGTTAAGTATTTCGTCTTTTAGCTCACCTGGCACGAATTGCTAAGTGAGCTTATGTCATGGTGCTGCGTCCATCGTCCGTCCGTCGTCCGGCATCATTTTTTTTTACTTCAAGCAACTTGTTTATAGCAAAAAGTTCTACGGTGATGATATTTGGTCAGAAGCAAACTTGGATGTGAGCTACGAATATTTTTCAATATATGATGTTCACTTAATTTCAAGGTCATATGGGTAAATATGTAAAAAACGTTAAACAACTTCTGCATGAATAAAAAAATGTCACGGTAATGATATTTGGCCAGAAGCATGCTGGGATGAAGGGCCACCAAATTTGTTCATTTGAAGGACCTTGAATTATTTCAAGGAAACAAGGATCAAATGTATTCAAAATGTTCAAACAATTTCCATTGAATATCCCAAAGTTGCAGGATGATGATATTTTGCCTGTAACAGTTCAAGTGAATGTCCTAAACATTCATGGTCAAAGGAATAAATATGTTCAAAATCTTTGAACGACTTCTGAATAACCAAAAGGCTCAGGATGTTGATACATTACCAGTAGTATGCTAGGATGAAGGGTTACCAGCTTTATTCGAATGAATGACCCTGAACTATATTCGAAGTAGCAGGTGTCAAATATGTTAAAATCTTCTTCTGAATAACCATAAAGCCTAGAATGAGGATATTTGGTCAGTAGCATGCTGAGGTTAAGGGCTACCAAGACTGTTAAAGTGAATGACCTTTACTCTTATTCAAGGTCACAGGGGTCAAATTTGTTCTTTAAACGACTTCTTCTCAATACAATGAAGCCCAGAATGTTGATATTTAGCAAGTAGCATTCTTAAATGAAGTACTACTAAGCATTTTAATTTGAATGACCTTTACCCACTTTCGAGGTCTCATTTAAACAAATATGCGTAAACATTTAAATGACCTTAGGTAGCAGTGTACAGGAGCGCACTGTGGCCATGGGTGATATTTTTGTACACTTAATAACCCCTGTAATATTACACTGTCAAAATGTAAAAATAAATTCAGCACTAGAATTGGCATATGCATGAAGAAGTGGACTATGTGGGCTTCATACTTTTCAAAACAAAAACTCGAATTTGGCGGGAAACTAGATTTTTGGCCATTTACGAAACTGTGTCTACACACAGAAAAGGCTAGCTTTCACGTAGTCTATTTTTGCACTCAGCACATGTGAAAATATTGTGAATAATCCACTGGAATCACCTTTGCTAAAACGTGAGCATTTCTGTTACTGAGCAGGCGATATTTTATTTCAGACAGGTTTTAAGAAAAAAAAATCTACTTGCAGGGGTCAAATTTTGGGGTAGAAATCATGTTATTTTTGCATATTTTGGTGCTTTTTGATGTGGTAACCATGGTTTTCATAAGTCCCAAATCTGGCAAAATGAATATGTATTGTGCAAGGTAAATCCACTATTCATGTTTATCTGAGACATGCCCTTGATATTTAGGAACAGGCCATTTCTACTGTACACTGCTACCTTACACACATAGAAATTGATTTTTTCTGAAAAAGTGCCTTTTCATGCTTGATTAAGTTTCACTTTCATTCATTATTGCTTATAACTACACAAAAACGTTTAAAACACTACATATATATTTCAATATTTGCGTCAACAGTCTGTTACCTGTGGATGTATAAAGGGAGGTAACAGGGACTGCACAATTCATCTCATATGTGACAACTCTTTAATTGGTAAAGTTGCTACCAAACAACAAATGATTCACAGGCTATCTCATGATGCATTCAGACTAGATTTCAGTCTGTTTTACTCAGTTCAGCACCCCGGTAGCCATTGTTACCAATATATAAAGTTGTATTTATTGAAATGGGTAAACAAAATCTGTTTTCACTCTTATTACACTATTTTACATGTTTTTTCCACATGATTCAGCATACAGATTAAATTAGCAAAGACAATGATGTCAATAAATTTTATTTCCATATTTACAGCTGAAGAAAATCTTTTTTCCTAGCGAAATATGTTAAGTGAACAATTTCTGAATATCACTGTCGATTCGAGTGAGGAAAGTGAATAACGGTTGCTATGGTGGCGCATGTCTGATGTTTCAGAATATCTGACATTTTGGTGCTGTTAATCGGTTACGGGTAGTGTGTCTGTTGCTAGTTTGTTAATGTTGTGGGTTTCCTAGTGTTCATTTTGATATCAGTGAGCCTTGATGACGTCATAAAGGCCCATTGATGACGTCATATTTATGATCACATCACTGTTACTATGACGTCATTAAACAAGACAAAAAACATCATAGTATCACTGTACTGTTTTTTATTTTCCACATGCACATGATCTCAAAGCATCATATTTCACCCAAAAATGAATCTAATTGGAAAAATACAAAGCTATTTACGTTTTCATTTTCAGATCACCTCCCTTTGTTGGTAGTTTTAGAGCAGAATTGGTAGAAATTCATCTGTCAGTATAATTCATATTTCTCGTTCACTATTAAAGTGAGAAAGAAAACGGATACATCGTATTGTTCGTTGTGTCATTTTTCAGACATTTAGAAGGATTTATTAAATTTTGGGAAAAAGAAAGTGATGTATCAGGTAGCAGTGTACAGTAGCGCACTGTGGCCATGGGTGATAAATTTGTACACTAAATAACCCCTGTAATATCACATGTATCAAAATTTAAGAATAAATTCAGCACTAAAATTGGCATATACATGATGAAGTGGACTACGTAAGCTTCATACTTTTAAAAAAAAAAACTCGAATTTAGCGGGAAAATACATTTTTGGCCATTTACGAAACTGTGTCTACACACAGAAAAGCTAGGTTTCACGTAGTCTATTATTGCACTCAGCACATGTGAAAATATTGTAAAAAATCCACCGGAATCACCTATGCTAAAACGTGAGTATTTCTGTTACTGAGCAGGCGATATTTAATTTCAGACAGGTTTTAAGAAGAAAAAAAACTACCTGCGGGGGTCAAATTTTGGGGTAAAAATCATGTTTTTTTGCATAGTTTGGTAATTTTTTATGTGGTAACCATGGTTTTCATAAGTCCTACATCTGGCGAAAACAGGTTTAGAGAAAAATTCATTCTTCTGAAATAAATGTATTGAAAATGTAGTTTATAAATATATATATATGTAGGTGTATTGTGCAAGGTAAATCCACTATTCATGTATATCTGAGACATGCCCTTTATTTTTAGGAACAGACCATTTCTACTGTACTCTGTTACCTATGTTCGACCTTGTTCGACATTCAATGTAACAGGGGTTAAATATCATTAAATCTTAACAGGTTCGTTTGAATGACTTTTAATAATAAAAACCGTTATTTTGCCTGTAGGTCTATTTTAGAACACTTTTAAGGTTATAAGTGTGAGATTAATACCAGGTGAGAGATGCAGCCCCAACGGGCCTCTTGTTTTAATAAAAGCATCCATTATTATGTTTCAGACATGCCTTCTGTAAGAATACATAATGATAACTATACAGCTGAAATAGGCGGCAAAGTGATACTGAAATGTTCTGTTTCGGCATTTCCATACATTACATCAGTTTCCTGGCATCATAATGGGCATATCGAACAGCTGGATAGAAATCTTGAAAAGTATGAAGGATCAAACCTGATTAAACCAAGCTTAGTAATCAACAACATTAGGAAGAATGATGAAGGTGAATATACGTGTACCGTCTCAAGTTGCAGGAAAACATGGGAAGCATCAACCACGCTCACAGTGAATGGAGGTAACAATTTAAGTATTGTTATTCATTTAAAATGTTCCGCCTTATTAAACAATATTTCACTACCTTTAATACTTTATAGACAATAACGGCACTAGGATTTTGAAAATAAAATAAAATTTGATTGACGAGAAACGTATGTTAAACAGAATATTTTGACAATTTAAACAAATTGATCTTCAATATGTTTTTATCGTGTGATTTTTCAAACACTAGGTCCTCCTGTGCTGAATATGAACAAAAAATCTTACTCAAAAACAGAAGGAGATGTTGCTATTCTCAGATGTAATGTTATTGCAAAACCAACAGCAACCGTTATCAAATGGTCGAAAGGAGGCGAATTTATTGCAATCGACAATAGTAAATACATCGGTGGTACAGTAATTTGTCCATCACTTGTAATAAGTGAAGCCGAGAAAGGACATGACGATGGCGCTTACACTTGTGTGGCAGAAAATAGCGCGGGACAAGGACAAAATTCTGTGGACTTGATTATACACAAAAGAAAAGTGAAACCTGAAAAAAGTAAGACATATATTTTGTAAATGTTGTCGAAAGTATCAAACGCTATTCAATAATGATTGATAAATCGAAACTATATGCACATTTTCTTGATAGAGCTGTCCGACATGGGCGTTCCGCATAGTATCTTGCATACGCAGATGGGGGTTTCTTGAAAATAAATGAACATCCATAGCAGCTTAAACGTAAGTCAAATGGTAGTTTCAAAACTCATAATTATTGATTTTCATCATATTGTTTCCAGGTCAAATCAACGAACCCATCCCAGACAAGGTCATCGCGGACAAAATTGTTACCAGACACGCACAAATGGTGAACAAATTATCTGGGTTCATCTTTCCTAAAGAAGAATACAACTGGGCAAAATTTACACAATTGCTAAATCCGTATATGCCTCCGATAATGCTTACAAAAAGCTTCCACGAAATTGTACAGTACCTCATGCAACAGGAACACATCAGGTACGGTATTTATGACAAGTTATATGACGTTGTTTACGACACACATAAAATGGTCTCACACATCATTAAGGAGGCAGAAGCTGATATAAGAGCACTTAAAGAGAAAGGTAAGAATCTTTTAGGAGAGAAATATGTCTTATTTATTGAATTATTTTCATATCATTAGTATTAACATGTTTATCATGATCTTAAAACAAAGAAAGTAGAAACCCATTGATGAATAGGCAATGATTTTTTAGGTTAAATCATTGTAAAAATTACATTGTATACATCCAACGAGTTTATTATTGTTCATCCTGCAATGTGAAGTAAATGATGTCTTGTATTGTTGTCCTATTCATGTGGGATTTGTTTTTATCATTTCGTATGTCCAAGGAGTGACCAGCGAAGCGCCAGTCGTCATTGAATGCGTCTATGATGGTGAATACAAACCAGAATTGCTAAATGAATGGGTCAGGCAAATAAAAACAATGTTTCCGGAGATCAAATGCAGAATAAGAGTGAGCGGTCGCTCAGGTATTATTACCATTATGATTCTTGAAAGAAATATAAGTTACGAGCATTACGGAAAATATGTGACAAAATAGCACCATACGTTGAACATAGTTAATTGATCTAGAAATAAAAATATGCAACGTCAATGAGAGCTGACTTGGAGCCATGGTTAAGTCATAATTAAACCATGTTCCCCATATAAGCAATTTCAATAAAAAAAAAAACAGAAAAATGTTAAATACTATTTATCATACGCTTTCATGGAGCACACATACAGAAAACAACACTCTTTCATAACAAAAATACCATGGTAGGAAGGCAACAATATCTTTGTACCAAAACGTAGATAATGCAGGTAAATTGTGTTTTCTTGTTAATTGAGTGACCCCTGTCATGTTCTAATCCATACATTCAAACATAACCTTCGTAATATTTGCAAATTTTAAAAACAACTTTTAACAGTAAGTTGAAAACTTTCTAATGTTTGGAATGTGTAAATATATATATATATATATGAGATATGATATAATGTAAACTATTGACGCGTAAATTTAAATATGCGTCGTTATAGTACATTTTAGATATGTCTTTGCTGCAATATCCAATAAAACATGAAAAGTAATTTCTTTACATCACCGTTATTTCATTATTTTTCCAGGGTCAATTGTCCTTACGGTGACAATCAGCGAGGCTGAGACGGCTCACGAACTGTCTGCATTGTACCTAGCAGAGAAGGTGAATGATTATCTACAAAAAGAAAGGATTGTTTTAAAGAATAAATCCGGCGAACCTCTAAAACTACAGACTACACCGAAACCTGTGATACCGACAAAAAGTAAGTGGACTTCGACAAATAAAAGTTGATCAGCCTCAATTGTGATTTTTTTCGGTTCGGTTTTAGCAGAATATACAGAGAACATTTAATACAAAAAAAGGAACCCTGTCAATTTTGATAAAAGACGTGACAGTATCGGTCTTCATTAAAGGACTGCGTCACGTTATGTGGTGGCGTCCACCTGTCGTCCAACTTTTATTTCAAGTCACTAATTCCAGGCAGAAATTGTTGCCGTGACGTCATGGCATTATGATGTCAGTTTTTATCGTAGGTTATGATAGAGATATCCTTTCCTGACCGGAAGTGTGGATATATATGTTTTTATCAAATATGCACTTGACCATTGTGGGTAGAGAGTGTTCATTGTCGTATAAATACAAGGTGTTTTCCTAATCTGCGGCAAGTAAGGGCGGTGTCCATTTTGTTGTAATTTGAAATCCGTTTTCATCTTTACGCATGGTCATAGGCCATGTCTAATTTGGACAATGGTGGACCAAGGAAGCTAGTTTTTTTCGTTCTGTCAACACTTCAACGATTATAGCAATGAGAAGGTTAAAGGCTTCCCATACAGTTAAAATGATGCAGGTAGCATTGATAACTCGATGGTCCTTATTAAATACAGTTTAATTTTATAGTATTTTTTGTGGGTGGGATAGTAAACGGTTTACATTTCTTAACTAAGATCCATTCGGCTATACTTTTTGACTTCGTAAAATATATACAATTTCGATTTCAGATAAACCAACAGTACGGTTTAGTAAAGGATATTACCAATTCGCAGAACGAGAAACTGCTATTGTGAGATGTGCCATGGTCCCAAACTCGGAGGTCGAATGTGTTAAGTGGTTCAGAGTAAAAGATGAAACATATCATGCTATCCGCATTGACAATGACAAATATTTTGGCGGACAAAAATCGCCATCACTTGCTATCATCGATATCAACAAAGCTGACAGAGGAATGTATATCTGTAAGACAAGCAATGGTGCAAGTGAAGCTGAAAGCGATATTGCGTATATCGAAGTACAAAGCCAAGGTGAGTTGGAGAGTTCCTGAACTGTTCCTATAACTATAAAGCCAACGCTTATTTTGGCGTTGGTTAGGTAATTCACTGTTGGTTCACCGGCTAAAATCGAATATCATTGTTTGCATAGTAGGTGACAATGTTGACTTAAAAGGGTTTGGAAAGAGATAACCAAATGAAGAGTTGAAGCAAGTTGGGAAATATTACAACTCTATGTACGATTTTGATATCGTCTTTACATTATGTCAGTGTGGGTGTCATATTGTTTGCTTCTTTAATTGGAATTGAAATAATAAAACAAGTAGCAAACAAAGAAACATTTGACACAAATTAATCTAAAACATTCTTAGGAATTTAAACTTAGAGTTTTGCCTACCATATGTTGCAGGTATAGGAATACAAATGCTTAATTTTGCATCATTGTTACTTAAATAGGTCTGTAACAAGTGTCGATATCGATTATTTTTGCTATATCTACATCGTTATACCAGTCAAAAATTATTTAAAAATCAGATTCTCTTCCAATCAACGAAAATTTCAAAAGTCATGATATTTGGCCCGCAGCACAAGAAGAATGAGCAATTAAATTTGATCAAAGCCTTTATCAGCGTTTACATTAAATAAGTTATTTAATAATAATGAAATATATATAACTAATAATATTTTACTTTATAATTCCTATAAACAATGTTCCAAATCTGTGTCCAGCAGTAAATATAAAGCTCATTGGTTAAATAATTTGAGTGACATTCATTGGTGAAATAATGACATTATAAGCTATGAACTTAAATATATGTGATAGCCTTTCATCCCATGTGCAAACTCTTTACGTATCATGACCTTATGTTTGAGGTGGTTTGAAAGTACTTCTTTGAAAATGTTAACATTATATGTATATATACTGAATATATATACCATATCTATATTCGATGTATTATTTCTCTTTTAGATTCAAATTCTAAGGTAGAAGCCATGCTAGGTAATTTACAAAGCTGGATAGAACATAAAATAAAGGGGCATGCATAAATACAGATCTTTGCGTAAGGAATATATATTTGAATTCATTTTAGCTCACCTACCCGAATGGAAAGTGAACTTATGCCATTGCGCGGCGTCCGTCGTCCTTTCCTTTAATAAACGCTGCCTGTCTTGAACGGTTAAGTGAGTTTAAATTTAATTGGGATCATCGGCCAAAGGAAATTAAATTTTATATAAACAAATTGTTTACCAAATTTGAAAACCCCTCTGATGGGATTTCCCTATCCTACACCCCTGGGCATGAAAGAGTCTAATAATATTGACGACAGAATAGAGGTAGGTAATAATCCAGTAGTATTAGGCATGAAAAGAGTAACTATCTAAAGATGGGCTCACTTTCTGTTTTAAAGGATCTTTCTTTAATAAAAAAGATTTCTGTCTAGATCTGTTATACTAAAAAACTTTGGAAAGCATTAAATAAAACTTTTGTCTGGATATCTTATTTCTATATTCTTCGTAAATAAATCTCTGAGGTCCTCCATTAGTTCATTCCATGTCCTATTGTGATCAAGTACATCACCAACATAGTGCTCAGTGTTTTTACTTCCATCCAGCATCTTCGTCATCATTCTGTTGAATGTGACCCATGAGTTAATAAGATCGAATTGAAGTTTCCGAAATTGATAACATCCTTCTGGCGTAGAAAAGGCTGTCATGTGTCTCGATTTCTCCTCAACTGGTATTTGCAAATACCCCTTGCTGAGGTCAAATTTCGATAAATATTTATCCTATTGAGCTTTTTATAGGATATCATGGAAATCTTCCATTGGCTAAGGGTCAAAGTTGGTTACAAAATTCAACTTCGGAAAGTCTATGCCTATGCTATGGCCCTTTTTCTTTACCATGACAGTTGGAGCATTATAAAAGGATTTTGATTGTCCTACTATCCCCATGTCTACCATTTTCTTCACTTCCTTCTGTACTTACTTTCTTTTGGCGTATGGAACCGGGTACAGTTTCACTCGGATATGATCCTTTGCAGCTGTTTCAAAACAGTACGCTTGAAGTGGTGTTGTTCCTGGGACATCCGTCAAAATGTCACGAAATTCCTCTAACAGCGCTTTTACCCGAGACTGTTTTTCCTTTGTCAAATCATCGCTGATCTGTACGTCTTTGAGATTTTTGTCTGTTATCTGGTCAGACTTGAAGAGAGCTTCCTTAATAGCAGCGCTGCTACTTCCTGTGTTCCTTAAGAGCAGCACTGCTACTTCCTGTGTCCCTGAATAGCAGTGCTGCTACTTCCTGTGTCCATTAATAGCAGCGCTGCTACTTCCTGTGTCCCTTTATAGCAGCGCTGCTACTCCCTGTGTCCCTTAAAACCTGCATCTGGTGACCTCCCATATATCCAAGCTGAACAGGCATCCCACTGTCTTCCAGTTGTATACTTCCTTCTCATTTGCATTGCACTTGAGTCCTTCTTACTTTCCATCTTATCAATATGATATAACTTTGCATTTTCTTTACAGACATACAGAGTGCTGCTTTCTTTGTTTCCTTAAGCTAACTAATTCTTGTTTGGCTTTGATCCAATCTTGCATCCATCTGCACGATTTCTAGTCGTATGGCCTTCGCCAACACAAATAAAATAAAAACTCCTGTCTGTCGTTTTGTCACTGGCATGCTAATGCTGACCGTTGTGTCGTAGTGTACACAATTCTTACTTTGGCTACCATTGACGACATGATTTGCCAATATTCTCTCAGTGGCTTCTATACGTTGATCAGCTAAATGTGTCGACTCTTTGGCATCATTTGGTACTTTCGCTTTTCATAATAATGCCATATCTTGAAAAAAGGTCTGGATCAATTGCTCTCGTATGAGCAAGTCGGTAAAACCCTCATATGACCTCTCAATCTTTGACATACGATCCATATCCTCAAATAATGTGCGAG
>JAULCA010448445.1:0-10305 GCA_032360845.1 Crassadoma gigantea | reverse complement strand
AGTGCGGAAACACCTGTCCGGGGTTAGAGAAAAGGAAACTGACAACAGTAAAAGTGCGGAAACACCTGTCCGGGGTAGGAGAAAAGGGAACTGACAACAGTAAAAGTGCGGATACACCTGTCAGGGGTAAGAGAAAGGGAAATCTCACAGCGGTAAAAGTGCGGAAACACCTGTCCGGGGTAGGAGACAAGAAAACTGACAGCGGTAAAAGTTCGGATACACCTATCAATGGTAGGAGACAAGGAAACTCAAAGCGGTTAAAGTGCGGATACACCTGTCCGGGTTAAGATCCAGGAAATCTCACTGCGGTAAATGAAAATAGCAGTCATAATTAAATTAAGATATTTAATACATTAGTAGTATAAGCAACGTTATATAGTATATTGACATTTTTTGAAGAACTATTTGTGCACAGGATCACAGGTCATGTTGAAAGAAGCGCGTTGTCTGTGACGTAATAGCGTGTGTCAGCCGTCTTGATCGAGGTAGATCAAGACAGGCTTTTCTTTTCCCAACCAAACATGGGAATGTAGATGTGAAGTGTTGGAGAAACTCTTGTCCATGGTATACGTAAAGAAAACTTAGTCTTATTGTGCGTTTTATAGGGTAACCCTCGCTGTAGTTTTATTCACATTTCTGTTTTTTGGTTTTTTTTTTAAATTAAATTTATTTTTTTCAACCGGTGATCCTGAAGCAGCTCGGGTAACCCATACTCAGACAAACGTTAATGTGTCCGTTTGTCTGAATCAACAAGGTATTTATGTAATTCTACTAAGTCTCGTGCTTTTGCAGCGAATTGATTGGTCAATAGCCATGGATTATTGGACGATAAAACATGCTCGTGCCCTAATAATACACGCTTGTAATTTGTAATGTTTCTCGTCATTTATGCCTTTTCTGGCTGTTCCTTTGGAATAAGATAAAACGAATGGAGTTTTGGTTTGCAAACCAATTTTAATTGTTGTTGCTAGCAGCCAGATGATGATGATAATAATGATGGGCACTCTTTTGTCTGACTTTAGATTGATATGTTTACTTTTTTTCATGATTCTTCACTTCATTATTTTAGTGATTATAAATAATCTGATTCACTGATTTCTGAAGTAATTCATTGTGCAAAATTAATATCTTTCAATATGCATCAATATAATTGTGCACATCTCGATATACGTTTGCCTTATGTTGAAGTGCGACCTACATTTGACATCCAGATGTTCTTTTCGGAAAATCGTAGATGTGTAAAATAAATTGAAAATGACAAGGTAAAGTGGCAAACAGTTCTTTCTGCTTTACGAAAGTGCCATACTGTACAGTAATATATATGCGCAAGTTTTCGTAAATCCAAATATTGACGTTAAATCGTAACTATAACCCCCGACCACACCCACAGCATATGTGTATTTCAAGATATTTGTAACGAACCCCTGTGCCCCGACAGTTCAATGTGACCAATTTTTTGGACATTATTATACAGGAGTGGTTTTCTGAAAATCGGAAGATTACTTTGCAGAAATAGTAAAACGTCTTTTCGTATATTGAAAAGAAAACTAACCTTAGAAATATATGCTGATAGTTGCTATTTGTATATAATGTTGATTCTTTCGTGCAATGTCACCGTCGTTGATTATATTGGTAGTCTGGCCTGCACCCCTGGCAATTGACCGGGCTCCACTTTGATGTGTTTGTTGAAACACATTTTTCTTATGTCGAAGTCTATCACGATGTAGAATAAGATGAATGTATGTATTATTTTCTCCTCAACTGACTGCGTATTTTCTTGCAAGACTGATAATTGTATCGAGGTGCCTGGCATAATCGCCATCTTTCAAAACAATAACATGGGCTACAGGCTGTTCCAACAAATGAGCAGACCGTGCGAAACGATAATCACTGCCGGATGCTACAGTTAGAATGAAATTCAAAACAAGACTACAAGGGCAAATTGACGTACTAGCAGAATAGAAATAATTAACGTTTTTACGTGTATTGTGGAGGAACATATAACTCGAATTCGAAAATGTTGTCTAAATGAGATCAAAGCAAGAGGTCATTGGTGATATATTTACATGTCTACCTTCTTCAGCTTAGTAAACCCTGACTGCGTATACGCAGTGGAAAAATGCTCGGCGGATTGATACTGTTTTTGGAATATGGCGCCGTTCACGCTTCAGCGAGATAACAGTTAAATGACAACCAATGTTTGGATCATTCACCATCCAGATACATACCCCGGTAGAACATATTCGGGATCCATTATGTCTAATTATAAAACAAAAGGATGCTGTCAAACTTCTTACTCCATGGATGCATATTCAAATTTCTTTGGCAGCGTCGTTCTGACCGCGTCACTCCATGAGCAGTGTGTAAATGCGCGTACATGACGGCAGTTGTACATGAATAGAAACAATCGAACAGTGTTGTTCACTGCGAATATTTTTTAATTTACGGTGAAGAAGGAGGAGGTAGTTAATCCCTTACAATGGAGGAGGTAGCTACCGTTGGTGACACCCTTTGTACGACTGGAGGTGATGTTGTTATAGTTGTTCCTGTTTCGGTGTGAGTGTTATCCGGGCTCTGTGATGTAGATGCAGATAAAGGTGTTACAAGTCCGGTACTGATGTTTGAAGAAGAGACAGTGAAGTATAGGGTGGTTGTAGAAGTCGTCCTAGACATGCTGTTGAAGCGTGTAAAATGCGAGTGGTGCACTTTATCATTTTCTAGTCTTTTGTTGTTCCTTTTCTTTGCTATGGGATCTTGAAGAAACTCCACCATGTTTTCATTTGGAAAGTTACGTTGTAAAATATAACCGAGTGAGCTGTTTTCATGATGTTTCTTTTATTTTAAGTCAAAGTGCTACAACAGTCAGTGTTTCCAATCAATAACACATATCCAATACACATTAATGAAATATCAAGTTAAGATTCAAGCTCTAATAAACTTTAAATAAGTTGATGACATAGTTTGTAAGTACAACAGACCTAATAAAAATGTAAAAACCTATGAGTTAAGTTTATAAACAATTACCTCTACAAAATGGGGAAAATTAGCAGTGAGAGGGGTAATGAAAGAGATTACAAGTACTTAATAGTTCTTGACTAATCATTAAAATATCTTACCAAAACATGTTAACATATTTCAATTCAATGTTCAAATCTCATACACTTCACTACCCAAACTAATGACAACTTCCGGTTTACAGATACCGCTTACGATTTTTAAATGATACTTCCTGTTTACATATACTTTTTCCAGTTTACACATTACAGGCTACATTAATAGTGTTATTATTGATTTATAAAAAGACCTAGAATTTATAGAATATTAATTATCTGACAATTGAATTAATTACACTGCGCTTCAGATGAGATTGTGTCAAAGTTAAACATTGAAAAATTAAAGAACTACTTGCAGAGAAGAAAAAATATATTATGAACCTAATAATATACATAGTTATGTTGGCATATTCACAAGATAGGGAGTATTTAGCATTTTATGAGATGAGATCATTATTCATTTAAGTGAGGAATGAAATACTAAGCAAAAAATATATTAGCACCAGAAAAATCTACAACTTAGATTATTTTTATCAAGCTAACCTGAATTTGTTATTCTAATATATATGGAAATTTAGCATCCTCATCCATCAGTAAAATATTATCAAATTATAGCAATTACATTTCAATATCATAACTTTTCTGTGATTTAGTGATGAACATTTAACCATGTGATATACCAGACAATTATTATTTTTTCTGACAGAAAGTCTAATCACTGGTATATTGTTAAGCACAGTAGCTGTCTCAGTTGCTTTAATTGATTAATTGTAACTATCCAAAGAGATGTTTGTCCGCAGAGACAATATTTAAGTGCTTAATACATTTCATATCATATAATTAAGTAAGTTAACATAATTAAGCTTACACATAGACAAATACAATCTGCACAACAAACTCTAACAATTATAAGCTACATATGCCAGTGCTGCCTCTTGTGCTCTCAGTGACATACGGAAGACCTACATTGATCAAGTTTATAATATAAACATTAAACAACAGTTGCCTGGTCTATACTTCACATGGCCAACCTTCGGCATGTCTGTTAGTTTTAGAAAACATTTGAAATTAATCCTTTTCCAGAACAACGATGGGGGACAACTCGCGTAGCTCGCCTAGGTAAGACATCATGCCAGTAATTACAAAAAGGCCAAGTTGGAATATTGTAAGTTAATTACTGGGAAGATAATAGCTTATCTAAAGTAACATACATGCTTTCAGTGAATAATTTTATAAGTGAAACATATTGACTCATGGGTAAGCGTAACGCAAATTAATTGAAAACCATTTAATATTTAGTGTAGACTAAGACACAATTATTTAACCATTAAAGATCATAATTGTGAGTTTAGATAATATAATTTTGTCTATAATAATACAACATAATCATAATAGGTAACCTAACATACAAAATATAATAAAAGTTTGTGCTAACCTGTAAAATAAAGAGCTGTTCCAATGATGTTTCTTCTTTATTGGTCCGAGTCAAAGTGACCAGGACAATGACCAGCGTCTCCGGACAGGTGAGCATGCGCAGTTGCACGGATAATGAAATTATTAAACAAACATACCCATGGACACAGGAGGACAGGACCCTGTACATTACATAACGCACTTACGTATTAATAGCATTTAGTCACCTGGACATAGTTGTCGACAAAAAATCAGAAACCAGTGCCAGGTACAGAAAAAGGCGAGGTTTAGATAATACATCTGACACTATCCGGTGAACATACGTAAATTAGGGGTTCAGGTAATGTATGCTTTATCATGGAATGCTGTCCTCTGTTCATTTATCTGAGACACTCATCATAACGTCTAATATATTCTGGTCAATAATTCTACAATATGGGGTGTTTGCTATCTAAGCTCATATGTAAATAGCTTAACAATCATGCAAATCCTGTTCCAAACGTACAAAAGGTATTAACAGTATTTGAAACTTTTAAATATTAAAAATAAAATAAATCACAGTTTCTCACTATGAAAACACATGTGTGGAAAGATTGATGAGATGTGTTGAAGGTTTTCCCCTGTGTCACAATAAAGGCGGTTTCATTGGCAGAACTCACGTGTTAAGACCCCGACTTACTTTTTTGCAGATAGTGGAAAAGAATGGGAGGGGGCAACATTGACAGAAAACAAAATGTTCAAGGGATTTCTTTTTGTCCATTCCTCCTCTACCTCAAAATGCTTATATTTAATTGCAATCTAAAACAGTATTCTTTTCTACTTGGGCCCGCTTTTTATGTGCTGAAAAGGATGTTATCATCAAAAAGACCAAAAGACTTTCAAAATTGAATAAATTAACATGCAAAGCTTGTGTTTTGCGAGTATTTAATTGTTATATTTCTGACATAGTAATGAACACTCAGATTCAGAGTACAGAACGACCGGTGTCTGTCTTCTACTGCTTCGATTTTCCTTCTGTTTATCTCCATATTGCCTCGAAGCGGAAGTTCGCGAGTGTGAACCGTGCATGTCTCTTTCTAAGTCTGATGCACAAGATACTATCCTTCCAGGCAAATAAAATTCCTCGTCTGACCTACTCTCAAAAACGGAAGAGTGTTCTTCAAGAACATTTTTGACCTTCACGAGACTTACATCTGGGTTAGTGTCCAGTTTGTATGTTGATTCCGCTATATAAGGCTCATGCTGGTCTTTCTTCCTCTCCGGTTGTCGCCTGTTCTTTCTCGTTTTTATATGATCACACTTACTATCAGTAGCTTTGTTTTCCTTAGTTTCCGAGCAAGATTTTTCAATTTGGAGAGCTTTGTCGTCTATTAAAAGATAATCATGATCAGTGCTGTTCGACTGGAGTAACATTTCTCTCTGTTGTTCTTTTCTAGATAGGTGATCCTCATGCTGTTGGCATTCCTTAGCGCCTATATATGCTTTCTGTGACTTGTTCTTACCATTAGTGTCCACAACAAAATCTCCTGGACATGTCAATCCTTTACTTCTTGGATTAGAACAAGACTTTTCGTCATGAAGCATATACCTCGGATTTGATACGGGCTTCGATCGTAGCGGATCCGGTAGAACTTTAATAGATACGGTAAGGTTCGGTCTGCTAAGAAATGTATCAATCTTATTATCAACCTCACAACATTGAGCTAAGTACGATCCTAAGTTGTCTGCAATGTCATAGTTATCCGCAAGGGAAATCGTTTTGATTTTTCCTCCAGTGTAACCTTGCGCCTCTTTATGGTAGTCATACATATTCCTATCACACACGACTTTACCGGGAACCGCACAGTAGTCATTCCATTCCATTGGTAACGTTATCAGTCTACTGTCTGTGTTCCTGCGAGGATGTGACGTAACGGTCTGTTTCCGTGTCGAGACAGACCCCTTTCTAGGCCCCACATCCCGTTTTGGTTGTCTGCATCCGGAATCTGTAGGTTCTAACCCTTCTCCACGGGTTTTCCGTTGTGTAATGATGCGTCTTCGTTCCTGTAATTTCAGCGCGTCCTTTTTAACGGAAGCATTTTTTTCTTTGTATGGATCATGCTCTTTTTCCTCACGCAAGAAGCGATGGATAGGCATGGTACAAAGTTCGAGGAACGGACTTTCTTTTGGGAGCGGATACAAGACCTCATCAATACCCAGAATAGAGAGGGATCTGTAGATCTGTTTATTGACGTCAAACTGACACCTCACGTCCATTGGCACGGCCAAGCCCTGCTTCTCCATAATATTAAATACTTTTTGTATGCGAAAGGAAATCTGCAAAGATAATATAATGTTAATTTAGTTTTTGATGTCATACATATGAATTAAAAATAATAATGCGTCAACAAGACCTCACGACTAGAACTTGTTACAATGTAAGAGACCAAATACAACCTTAATGAAAGAGTAAATCACACATGTATAAATTTTTCCGTCTTCACTTTAATTATCCCCAAACCCTCATACCTACCTCACCAAAATGTAATAACTAATATCCCCCACGTGCAAGTTATGTATGAGACATCGAAACTAATACACCAAATGTATGAGTTTCGTAGAAACACCAAATCTAGTACTAACATCCCCCTATGTACGTGTTCCGAAGATACTAGTACCACGACTAGTACCAATATCACCCAATGAACAAGTTCTGCACGAGACACCAAAAACTACTCATATCACCCAATGAACAAGTTCTGTACGAGACACCAAAAATATACTCATATCACCCAAACACAAGTTCTGTAAGAGACACCAAAAATATACTCATATCACCCAATGAACAAGTTCTGTACGAGACATCAAAAATATACTCATATCACCCAATGGACAAGTTCTGTACGAGACACCAAAAACTAAAACCAATTTCAACCAATGAACAAGTTCTGTAGGAGACACCAAAAACTAAAACCAATTTCAACAAATAAACAAGTTCTGTACGAAACACCAAAACTAGTACCAATATCACCCAATGAACAAGTTCTGTAAAAGACATCAAAAATATACTAAAATCACCCAATGAACAAGTACTGTACGAGACACCAAAAACATACTCATATCACCCAATGAACAAGTTCTGTACGAGACACCAAAATATACTCATATCACCCAATGAACAAGTTCTGTACGAAACACCAAAAACATACTCATATCACCCAATGAACAAGTTCTGTACGAAACACCAAATATATACTCATATCACCCAATGAACAAGTTCTGTACGAAACACCAAAAATATACTCATATCACCCAATGAACAAGTTCTGTACGAGACACCAAAAATAAACTAATATCACCCAATGAACAAGTTCTGTACGAGACACCTAAAATATACTCATATCACCCAATGAACAAGTTCTGTACGAGACACCAAAAATATACTCATATCACCCAATGAACAAGTTCTGTACGAAACACCAAAAATTTACTTATATCACCCAATGAACAAGTTCTGTACGAGACATCAAAAATATAGTGATATCACCCAATGAACAAGTTCTGTACGAGACACCAAAAAATATACTATTATCACCCAATGAACTTGTTCTGTACGAGACACCAAAACTAGTACTTATATCGCTCACCTGGATATCGAAGCAATTATGGAAAAATATTCTCCCAATAAGATACAAGGGTATTGGCCGGACTCTAATGTCAATCTTTGTAGCGATCTGTATTAAATTTTTCATGCACAGCAATTTTATGTATGGTTATATAGTGGGGATCTCAACTGTTTCCAAGCTGTGAATCAGAAACAAGGTCCCTAAGGTTGTGGCCAGACCCCACGATCAATTCTAATATCATAACTACATTTGTCAAGGGGTTAAGTTTGCAAGTGTGGGGCAGACCCTGGAGTCAATTCTAATATCATGACTGCATTCATCTCTTTATGCCAAACAATTGTATATATAGTTTTGGGGTGAGAATCTTAACCGTTTCAAAGTTATGACCAAGGGGTTCGGTCTCCAAGAGTAGGTCAGACCCAAAGGCCATTTTAGAAACGTACGTGCATACATCTCTTTATACTCAGCAGTTATATATATGGTTATCGGGTGGGGATCTCAACTGTTTCCAATCTTTCAAAAACTAGGTCCCTAGGGGTTTGGTCGGTACCCAGGGTCTGTTCTAATATCATGATTCCATTCATCTCTTTATGCCAAGTATTTGTATATATATTGTTTTAGGTTGGGATCTTGATTGTTTTTCAAGTTATGACCCAGGGACTATGTCTCCAAGGGTGGGGCCAGACACATCGTTTATACAGAATGAGTTTCCCCTTCACCTAAGGATACTCCACACCAACTATGGACAAAATCCTTTCATTCCTACAGAAGAAGAAGGATTTTAAAGGAGAATTTGCTATATTTCCTCTATAAGGCCCCGCCCCTCAGCTTCCTGGGACCCACCGTTTATACAGAATAGGTTTCCCTTCACCAAAGGGTGCTCCACATTAAATATGGATCAAAGCCTTTCATTCCTACAGAAGAAGGTTTTAAAGAATTTGCTATATTCCCTCTTTTTGGCCCAACCCTTCAGGCCACTGGGAGCAAGACCCACTGTTTACACAAAATTGGTTCCTCTTCACGTAAGGATGCTCTACACCAAATATGGACCAAATCCGTTCATTGCTACAGAAGAATACGGATTTTAAGGTGAATTTGCTATATTTCTCCTATTTGGTCCTGCCCCTAAGCTGTCTGGAACCCAAACCAACCATTTATATAATATTCGTTTACCTTCCCCAAAGGATGTTTCTGACCAAATTTGGTCAAAATCTGCTCAGTCGTTCATGACTACTAGCGATTTTTAGGAAAAGTTGACGGACGACGGACGGACAATGGACGCCGCGCCATTCTATAAGCTCAGACCAGGTGAGCTAAAAACGAGTCAGTGATGCTGTAGTAATGAAAGTAGTTCGAACCGGTTCATTTTCCCGGGCTTTTTCCTTTTTCAGCCATGTGGATCGCTCGCCTGGGGACCCACTGCTGCATCTCTGGGACTGAAATGTTTCAGAACAAAACAAGTTTTACAAGTAGGAGCTGTTAATAAAAACAATAACTAAAATATTATATATGTCAACCTCTGAACCCTAGTCTGAGGGGTCCCTCTCACTACACTCACGATAAGGTAAAATACGCACGAAGCTATTGGAATGAAACTTTGTTTTATTAATTAAGTTTTCATATTAGGTTCATTAACACCATGGACTTCATGAAACCAATGTTAGATGGCCAAGACCTGTAGAGATATCGGTTATAATGCTTGGCTGTCTTTTGTAGTATTATTTGTATTATATGCCAAATAATGTTGTCGTTTTTGATGAACCAATCTGGTCAGCTTTAAACATAAGGGGGACCAGACAGGCTCCTTTTCCCTCTGATACGTCAAATAGTAAAGAGTGTTTTACAGAAGTACAGTCCCCAGCAAACAAGTAAGGAGAGTTGTGATGTTTAATGACTTTATTCTATGATGATATCCTTAAACAAGCTTTTGGCAATAACAATTAGACGTCAGCTATCATCGGTCAGAATTTTTTTTTTCTTATTTCATTTGGTATTTTTTAAATGAAATGTTAATTAAAAAAGGCTACAATATGTAAACAGAAACATTATCAGAAGGCAAACACGTACATCTGTAGCGTAATGTCTGGCTAAGTCTGTTTACAGCGTAACATAACACGTACATCTGTAGCATAATGTCTGGCTAAGTCTGTTTACAGAGTAACATAACACGTACATCTGTAGCATAATGTCTGGCTAAGTCTGTTTACAGAGTAACATAACACGTACATCTGTAG
>JAULCA010448434.1:0-10308 GCA_032360845.1 Crassadoma gigantea | reverse complement strand
GTTTTTGCGTTTAAGTAAATTTCTCTGATATGCGCATTGATGGTCAAAGCAGGACACAAGCGAGACATATCAATCCGAATGTCTTGTTTTTTATTTGCTTTAAAAGTGGTTTCTTTACATGTTTCACAAATGTAGTCATGGTATGGTACAGGAGTATTTATGCGATAATGTTACTCTTACTGAAGATGATCACAATCACGTTATAAGATTCCAGCACAAACAATGGTATTGTCCCTATAAGCATATAACCTTTAATAAAGGACAAGCAAAGTAAGATACAAATGAATGAAAATAAGACAAAAACAAAAACAAAAAAGCAACAAAATAAAATAAAACGGTTTATTATCGTGTTCCCTAGAAAGTCGTGTACAAAATAAACAGACTTGTCCATGGTATTTGGAAGATTTAGATTCCTTCTTGAAATAAATCTTTTTAAAACATACATGTAGACCGATCTAGCTAAATATCTCCTATTGGAAAGACAAGTGATTGTTTTTCATTGGTTGGCTTATATATACTGTGTTTGACTGTAATCATTGATAGTTTTACCTCGGTGTCCTGTTTCACTTTTAGTGCAAAACGCCTGTTTTAGTGGTTTATTTTCATTGGTATGTTGCACTTGACTGTGAACTATGCTAGTTTGTTTCAGTGTGAACAAAAATAGCTTTACCTCGGTACAGTTTCTAAGTAAGTGTGAACACTGCCGAGTTTGCTCTCAAAGTCGCCATTCAAAGTTATGAAAATTTGTTCCGGAATACATCTTTCATCGTTATTTAACTACATTCAACAGTCCCTAAAGGTAGAGACAAAGAATTGTATCTGCTGTCCCCGTTACATGATCGTAAGAGGCGACTAAAATTGAGATCTTATCTGTTCTTTTATTTTTAAACAATTTTCTTCTTCTTAATGTCTCCCGTTGAAAAGCCTCACTTTTGGTCTGTAGTTGAGCGTTAGCCCCTGTGGGGAAGGTGATGGACTCTGTCCACTAGAAGAAACATTCTAGAGTCTGTAAAAATGGTAGTTTCTTCTCCTGCTTAATGCTCAGCAATTAAGGAGAGGGACGACAGGTTCGCCCTTTGTCGGTATAATGTGGCGCTGGGTTGGGTTTCCTGCTAAGCAAATATGTGCAATAACGTCATCTGAAAGAGGTACATTAGTGACGTGTGCGGCGCAGTCGATGCAACAGAAAATAGTAGCCTACCGATATTGGTTTTTCCACAAACTTCGTTTAAGAATTATTTTATATAAGATTGCCCAGTCGGTTGTACTGGAGCAGCAAACTTATCGGAATGGATGTCATAAAAAAGTTTCCACATTTTCCTTCTACACTTGGTCGAACACGCTCATCTATCTGTAGACAAACCCGCATAACCGAAGCGCGATACCCAGCATTTCAACCTGGGTCTGGATTATTTGAAATATGCAAATTGAAATGGCATTGTGATTTTGTCCTTCCCGCTCCATTGCTCTCATAAATTACAACCGTTGGATAGGACAGTATATTGACCTCTGAAAGGCTATATTACGGCTGTACAGGATTCCTGGGTAAGATGTCACCCAGGAGTTCTGACTATCAAATACGTCTTTCATTCCATCGTCAGGGACACCTGGCCACTACCTTCTATCGTCAGGGACGACTGGCCACTACCTTCCACCGTCAGGGACGGCTAGCTACTACCTTCCATCGTCAGGGACGGCTGGCCACTACCTTCCACCGTCAGGGACGGCTAGCCACTACCCCCCTCCGTCAGGGACGACTGGCCACTACCTTCCACCGTCAGGGACGGCTGGCCACTACCTTCCACCGTCAGGGACGGCTAGCCACTACCTTCCACCGTCAGGGACGGCTAGCCACTACCTTCCACCGTCAGGGACGGCTTGCCACTACTTTCCGTTGTCAGAGACGGCTTGCCACTACTTTCCGTTGTCAGGGACGGCTTGCCACTACTCTCCGTTGTCAGGGACGGCTTGCCACTACTCTCCGTTGTCAGGGACGGCTTGCCACTACCTTCCGTTGTCAGGGACGGCTATCAACTTGCCACTACACACACAAACAAACATATCACAAGTGGATTTCAAGTGACAGGGATATATATTAGAATATAGCAAAAAACATCGGATTTACGTTAAAACTTCCCATTCAAAATCTATTTGTTATTACTGAAAACACCATTAATTATTCTCCATATACTCTTGGTACATCAGAAAATCTCTTACAAGCCCAAATGGACAATAAAAGCTCCAATTGATAAATCATTAGTGGAGTCCTTGTGAGATTTAGAAAACTGGCCAAGCCTCGAAGTAGGATTTGGTTAAACATATTTATGTTGTAAATGTAAGTATAGAAGTTATGTAATTACAGTCAATTACAGGAAAACTGCAACAAGTACGAAAGTGAACCTTGAAAAATAACGTTGGGTTAAGTACAGTACATGCATTTTTATATAATTATAAAGAGATACATGTAGCAATATTGGTCGTGAAATGTTGTTGAATGTGTAAAATATAACTATTGCTCTATATTACGGTACGCGTTGCCTCCCTTATGTCATTGCTGTACGACAAACACCAAGCTTTCTCTGGGTAACACAAGGAACAGTGTTACATGTATAAATCGATATAAGATGGGTTGCCCTATTTGCTTTTGAGTTTGTTATAACGAGCTGGTAGTTTCCTAAGTAAGCATATTTGTGGTAGGACAGTCAACAGTCATCCTTTTGGCTAGCAAGAGTTCCAAGAAGAAAGTAAGTTTAGATGTCTCCTTTTTATGTAAGAAACAGTCTTAAACTCTACAGTGTTTGGTACATAAAACAGTTATATGTAGTTTGAATAGAACCTGAACACTTACGAAAACATTTATATTCTACAGATATTCGAGTTTTTATATTTTCCTCATATTGATATACAGTTTATGATTCAATACTACATGTCATATCAGCTATCAGATAGCATGCGTGTTTTTATAACCCTGTATTTGACGCATCTTCTGTAGTAGATAAGTAATTTGATATTAAAAAAACTAATGTTATGAACTTGCATAACATATATGTATCTACTTTCGATACAAATGTTTTTGTTTCGTATCCCAGTGTACATTTTTCGGGCAACAAATAGACCCACTGTATCCCTCTGTAGGTGGTACGACTCGTTTTAGGGTCCCTTTGCATCGGTGTTTTTCTGCGGCGTTCACAACCACGAGGAAATTGAAAGACCATAATCGACTGCTGCTGCTGCTGCCATTGTAAAACACTGTCGTTTCTCTTCTATCTTACTCTCTGGCGTATCCTCCCTAGTCTTCAAAGCTGTTGCAAATAAGTTTAATCCCAATAAAACAAACAAACAAGCTCACCAATGATGGTCCTCAAAACAATTTTTTTTTCTACTTTTCTCTTTTTTCTTTCACCATTCTTTCACCATTATTTCGTTCGGTACTCGTTTCACAACCAAACGTGTTTTAATGAAATTTCAAGCTAGAATTAGTACATGTGGGCCTGAGTAGATATGCACTGAGTTTTCCTTTCCCCACGTTGCGCATTCAAGATGGCCACCGTCGCTCCTGATTGGTCAAAATTATATGTTGCTCTATTTTGACAAATTATGTATGTATATGTAGATGATTTGTTTTTCACTGCAAATACTGCTGCATGTTTTTATATCTGACAAGATGACCATCATTCACTGTCTTCTGGTTGGTGGGTCTGATTTAGTACACTAAGAACAAACTCTTTGACACTTTCTGATTTCGTATCTATCACGACCTTAGGGTTGACAACCATATAGCGCCGCCATTACAACTGTTATCTGTTTGCATGATCGTAATGATATTTGAGGAGCGTATGTGACACGGTTTTAAATGATTCTGTATCATTATATAGATCTCAATGTCTGCAGATAATTAATAACAAAATAACAATGCATTTCTGATTTCCAGTTATAGTTGGATTTCGGATACCCCCCTTGCCTGTCCATTCATATTCATCAAGCTTGGTTCGATTACGTACCGTCTGTATAATCACAAACGTATGTTTCTTGAACTCGATTTTATTCAATGCCATCAATGCCATCAAGATATTCATCTTCCGTGATATCACAAGACATATAAAGCATATTTCAATAGATATCAGATGTTATGAATGCCATCAATCTACCGCGACAAGCAGACCTTGTGACAAGGCTCCCAAACTAGAGTATCCCTATTTTGGTATGTTGAACGTATTGATATATGATGTATTCTCAAATTTATCAGTGATGTGGCTATACTATCGCCCCCGTCGAGTTTCTTTCGTCGTCTTGGCTGACGTGTTATAACGCATTCTTCGTAATTTCTGGTTACCTTCTATTTTTCTGACACCTCAATGTCGCTGATATTGCTTCTCTTTCGATAACGTACCAGTTTAACTGTCGATAAGTCATTGAACTGTTCTTATTGCTGATTTATTGCATTTTAAATCGTCCATTAATTTTCACTGTTACATTTATCCTGATGTGGAATAAACTCTATGTGTTAGCTTGATATTTTCGTAGACCTGTTCATGCTTTATTTAGAGGATATCTGTAATTGTAGATTCTCTTATGAAAGTTTTAGTTGATCCTTTGAAATCACACAACATTTTTTGTGCATTTTTGTTCAGGTATAACACGTAATAGAATATATCTGTCATGACAACCTAGCTTCGAAACAAATTACCAGTTGTAAGTTTAATGGTGTAACGCTTTAAAAAGTTTTATACAAACCTTTACAATGTTTGGGGTAGTACATACGCTTTGGAACAGTTAAGACGTCAATATATCATACCTTTGATTTTAAATTTCATGGTTGAGTCCTAAATTGACGATGTAGCCATATAACATTATATTATATTAACAATATATTACAGATGTCTGTGTTTGTATATTTTGCTCATGTAGATATATACTGTTTATAATTCAATTCTGCATGTCATATTAGTTATCAGATAGCATTCATGTTTTTATAACCCTGCATTAAACACATCTTCTGCAGTAGATGAGTAAGTTGATAATAAACAAACCTAATACCATGAACTTGCATAACATATATGTATGGGTCCTCTCGATACAAATGTTTGTGTTTCGTATCCCACTGTGCATTTTCGGGGGGAAAATAGACCCACTGTATCCCTCTGTAGGTAGTGAGAGACTCGTTTTAGGGCCCCTTTGTATAGGGTTTTTTCTGCGGCGTCCACAACTACACATGTACAAGGAAATTTAAAGACCATAATCGACTACTAGTGCTTCCATTGTACTACTCTGTCGTTTTTGTGTTCTATCTTACACTCTGATGTATCCTCCCTATTATTTTAAGCTGTTGCAAATAGTTAAACTCAATAAAACAAAACAAACACACAAACGAGCTCAGTTTCTCTTTCTCACAAATGGGTCCCCCAAACAATAAATTATTTCTATTTTTCTCTTTTTTCTTTAACCATTATTTTGTTCGGTACTCTTTTCACAACCAAACGTGGTTCAATGAAATTACAAACTAGAGTTAGTACATGTGGGCCTGAGTAGATATGCACTGAGTTTTCCTTTCCCCATGCTGCGCATTAAAGATGGCCACCGTCGCTCCTGATTGGTCAAAATTCTATGTCGCTCTATTTTGACAAATAATGTATGCATATGTAGATGATTTGTTTTTCACTACAAATACTGCTGCATGATTTTATATCAGACAAGATGACCATCATTCACTGTAATCTGGTTGATGGGTCTGATTGAGTACACTAGGAACAAACTCTTTTACACTTTCTGATTTCGTATCTATCACGACCTTAGGGCTGACAACCATGTAGCGGCCGCCATTACAACTGTAATCTGTTTGCACGATCGTAATGATATTTGAGGAGCGTATGTGACACGGTTTTAAAGCATGTAGATCTCAATGTCTGCAGATAATTAATAACAAAATAACAATGCATTTCTGATTTCTAGTTATAGTTGGATTTCGGATACCCCCCTTGCTTGTCCATTCATATTCATCAAGCTTGATTCGATTACGTTATGTCTGTATTACCACAAACGTATGTTACTTGAACGCGATGTTAGTTCAATGCCATCAAGGTATTCATCTTCCGTGATACATAAAGCATATTTCAATAGATATTAGATATTACGAATGCCATCAATCTACCGCGACAAGCAGACCTTGTGACAAGGCTCCCAAACGAGAGTATCCCTATTTTGGTATGTTGAACGTATTGATATATGATGTATTCTCAAACTTATCAGTGATGTGGCTATACTATCGCCCCCGTCGAGTTTCTTTCGTCGTCTTGGCTGACGTGTCATAGCACATTCTCTACGTAATTTCTGGTTATCTACTGTTTTTCTGACACTTCAATGTCGCTGACATTGCTTCTCTTAAGATACCGTACCAGTTTAACTGTCGACGAGTCATTGAACTGTTCTTACTGCTGAATTACTGCATTTTAAAACGTCCATCAATTTTTCCTGTTACATTTATCCTGGTGTGGAATAAACTCTATGTTTTAGCTTGATATTTTCCTAGACCTGTTCATGCTTTATTTAATGAATAACTGTATTTGTAGATTCTCTTTTGCAAGTTTTAGTTAAATCAGTGTTATAAGAACAGTGATATTTGTTGATCCTTTGAAATCACACAACATTTTTTTGTGCATTTTTGTTCAGGTATAACACGTAATAGAATATATCTGGCATGACAACCTAGCTTCGAAATAAATTACCAGTTGTAAGTTTAATGGTGTAACGCTTTACAGAGTTTTATACAAACCTTTACAATGTGTGGGGTGGTACATACGTTTTGGAACAGTTAAGACGTCAATATATCATACCTTTGATTTTAAATTTCATGGTTGATTCCCAAATGGACGAAATGGTCACATAATGGAGTGCAATTTTAAAAATGCAATATTTTAATAGTCTTTTCTCCTTATTTCTTATGATTATTACATGATATCTTTAAAAGATATCACCAACCAGGTTCACTCTTTTTTCAGTTTTAAAAAGTTTTAAAAAAGAGTTTCACTCTTAATGATAAATCGAGTCTTACTAATTCACTAGAATAAAAACCGTTAACAAATAAACATCTTGTTAGTTATCGAAGTGTCACTCCTGATGAAAAATAACTGGAAAAGAACATTGATAATTCAGTGCTGTACGATTTTGACATAGTGAGGAGTTGTCATTCTTCTTACAATTTGTACAAAGTTGTTTTCGCTGCGATATTCAATATAGACACTCAAACAACTTACTTTTTGTATAAATCATTGGTAATGCCATTGACATGTGACCAGGTCATGTGATTTTTGTGTTCTTAACCCTTTTCTGATACCAGGTCTCACTGTTGTTGCTGTCGCTAGGATCACTACGATTGACATGTGACCAGGTCATGTGATTTTTGTGTTGTTAACACTTTTCTGATTTTATGTCTCACTATTGTTGCTGTCGCTAGGGTCACTACGATTGACATGTGACCAGGTCATGTGATTTTTGTGTTGTTAACCCTTTTCTGATTTTATGTCCCACTGTTATTGCTGTCGCTAGGGTCACTACACGCCACAGAAAACAACCTCTCTGATGACCAGCCCATCTGTAATACAGGGTCACCAATACTGATTTATAAACCCGAAACAGTGAATATCATTTGCTGGTATTTTAGCTGCGTTGCATTCAATTTTAACGTCATTCGTTTGTAGTGTATAAACGGAAGCTCCTTAGCCATTTCACGAAAAAAAAATAATAAATTACCGAGGTGTCAATGAAACCACAATTTCATCTCAAAATCGAAAGAACGTAGGGCAAACAATTTACACGTAGACCCTTGAAAAAGTACAAGAATGCTAAGAACAGGTGTTCTGGAGCGTCAATTTATGGAAATTGTGTCACTCAGAAAAGCGTTAAAGTAAACACTATAGATGTGTAAGTGGAGTGTTTAAGGCAAAACAATCATATTTTTCAGACGAATAGTTCGTTATCGTGGATAGAAAAGGCGGCGTATATCACATACAATAGCAGGCATACCAGGCTAATGATCATCAATGAGTTCAAGAGGAAGTCCTTTATTATGTAAACCAAATACGCACTGTTAACTATTTAATGAAACAGACACAAAATAAAGGAAATTTAGAATGTTTAAACGGAACAATGCAGAGTCACAAAATGAGCGCCTCTATATATAAAGCTAGAAACATCAGCGGATATTAGGAAAACTTAAAATTATTTTGAAGATTATGAGTAATAACGTTGATGACAGTCAGCATTGTTTTTGTTTCAGCATAAGCAGCAATATCAGGACAAAATAATCATTTCCAAGAACTGAAGATAACCTCTTGCAGTTGTCTTTCACACTAAAGAACTTATCAAAAATGGTATTTTTCACAATATTCAAATTAAAAAGATATGCGGTTTTTCGTTTACTGCAGATGCAGAAGGAGTGTTTTCTTTTTTTATATCTTGCTAGAGTTACAAAGGGTTTAGCCAACTTCACAATTTATATCTCTTTTGTCAGGAAATATAACCAGTAGAAGTGCATTGTTCAGATTTCAAAAGGCACACAGGTTTGTCATCAATCATGACGTCATCAAACATAAATGTCATACCACTGTATTTGTATCTTACCAAAATAACGATTCTGCCTTGGACGGAACCAAATTTAAATGATATATTCCTCTAAGGGTACGAAACTCGTTTTTCTTAATGAGTTTTATTTGCTGGGGAAAGAGAGTCAATATCATTACGAATAGTGTTTATTTATTTATTTGTTATTTTGTTATGATTCTATGCAGAAAAAAATCCATAGTTTATCTCCCAAAGTATGTTACGAGAGACCGATGAATGAATGCAGATATTATGAACATTTTACTGTGTAGTAATTTTTCTGTTCCTGATTCTTTGAGCGTATACTTTTATCTCAGAAAATAACTATTTCGGGTACCTCTTTCTCTTATTTTTTTTATTATTTCTTGCAGATTACATGATTATAAAAAGTTGTACAATTTAACTTTTTTAAATATTGAGTGAATCAAAACAAAGTGATAGTTAAAGAGCGGCAAAAGAAAATGTGTTATTTTGCACAATACTCGATAGAAGATAATCAGTTAAACTAAAAAAAAAGATACACTAACTTTATTGTATAATTTTCCACTTTGATTCATTTTTATTATGTTAAACTCTAGATTAAAACTAGATTTCCTAAAAACAATATGAATGGGAAGAATATATTGTTTTTCTTTGAATCCCATATATATTTCACGAATTTAACCGAATATCTTTTTCCTTTTTTTTCACGAGGATGATGCCAAATGAAAAATATCGGTACACTTTTTTTGCAAATGAATAAGTTTCAACAGTTTATATGCTGGTGATATATTTTACCCATATATACAATTATCCTTAAGATTTTTCGCTAACTGACATTATCTGCACTTCTGTGAAACATCCTGACAACATTGAATGCAGTAAGCTGAACTTTTGATTGGTTGGTTTAAGGTAAAAAAAACCTATCTGTTTGGTTTGATACCTGTTCTTTGTTCGTTTCATTGCCACATGATTCTATTGTTGCACATCAAAGAAACAATCCAAAATTATATCATGTCTCATAAATTTGATTTTCCACCTACATCACTTTAAGTCATTTTTTTTCTATTTTAATACTACTGAAATAATACGAATGCAAACTTAGTGAAAACATTGAATTTTAATTATATATGTTACATGTGAAAAAGAGATACAGTTGTCGAGTATGAACTACTGCGGGCTACTTGTCCGAACTATCTCCGGCCTGGGGAATTACCACTGAAAAGATGTTCTCGGGCTGAAAGAGAAAGAAACAGACACATGTTGGATAAATGTTTACAGAGTGTAAGATTGTACTGATTTGGTTTAAACATTATTTCATTCACAAATATGCAGTGCATACTATAATATTATACAGAATGTAATGTTAGGGAGCTGGCAACAAGAGTAGAATAAATAACAACTCAGTTTATGTAGTGGGTCTCCAGATATAATTTCCTACCGTTTATATTTTATACCTTCTTACATTGTATTGAAAAAAAAAGAAGTTTGATCTATCTATACTCTTTTTGTACATGTACCTAAAATCTGGGTTACATCATATAACCTTCTTGCAAGTAGTGACCTAGATTTAATAAGTACACTTTCACTATAACAAGGCTGAAGGATCAACTCCTGGTAGTTTTATTTTACTGTCTACCCCTGTCATTAAGGTTTACTTACCTAAAAGTTGGTTGGTAAGCTGTTCTATGGAGGCCCATCTAGACCCTAAACCTACGTCCGGATTAAAACCAC
>JAULCA010448422.1:3272-22179 GCA_032360845.1 Crassadoma gigantea | reverse complement strand
GGCGAAGGAAGACAGTTTTTAGTGATGTGTGGGCAAGCCAGTTTGCAACGTATGCCATGGAAACAGGCTCAGGGGAGTTGTACTCCTGGGGACTCAACAATTACTTCCAACTAGGTACATACTCCACTCTTTGTATTAGGTGTGTCACAATTCACCAAGAGGGTGTCCTGATACATTAAAACACAGAATGAATATATTGTGATACGTATCCCAATATATTGTCATAAGGAAGATGTGCTTAGTTTTATATTAGTTGTTGTCAAAATAGTATCACACTTAATCAAAAATGATATGGATCATGTCAGTTTAAAGTTTTTGTCAATCAACCATAGTTTACAAAATTGAACTGATTCCCACCACTATTAAAAGCCAGTTTTATGCTTATTGTTATATCTGATAAAACTTGAAGTTATTTGAAAAGTTAAAACACCAAGCATTTACATAAAAATAAGCTTTTGAAATATATTACATTACAGCAACATCTCATCTCTGTATTGCGGTACGATGTGATATACATGTGTAATTCAATATACCTGTTTTCAGATATATTGTGACAGCCCTAGTTTACATACATACAAATGTTTTTGTTTGTAATGTGATGTGATTTATATTGCTGGTGAAGAACGATAGGGTTTCAGTCTGCTGATACTTGAGCATGAAGATATATTAAAATACTACATTATTCACGTATGGTGGTGCCTAGGGTCACACTGAGGGTATCGCTGTCACCCAAGGCAAAGCCAAGCTTAAAGTTGGCAATGATATCCAAGGTACATATATAATAGAATGAATATGAGCAAACAGGGAAATGAGCTAGCATATGTTTGCATTTCTACTGAGCTGCAATGGATTTGGATGGGCTTATTATTGGGAATAGATTTAATGCAAGACATCTAGGGTATATACGTATATCATTTAATTGACAGGATTTAGTGACATGAAGAATCGCTTTGTACCTGAAAGAGTTGGTTCCTTCTCTGGCAACAAGTGGCAAAAGTTGGCAGGTGGCCAACATCACGGAATTGCTATGGACACAAATGGTAAGTAACTGTCTGACAATAACAGCTTTTTTTGTTTTTTATTGTGCTTGTCAAAAATTAAAGGGAAAATTTATTGTGATATGGTAAAAAAATCATTTGATTTAGTTGAAATTGGTTAACCTTTTAATACATTATATGAAGACTAAAGAAAAAAGTTCAAGCGAAACCCCTGAAGATATAAGCTTTATGTGCTCTTCTTTGTTGATGGTTCCTGCACTCTGAATTAACAAAATATGATCAGCAGTTTCTGATTAATAAATCATGGGAAATGTAAAATCTACATTATTATTCCCCCAGCAGAAACCCGGGGGGGGGGGGGGGGCTATAGTTTTGCCTCCTTCTGCTTTCTTGTCCAGGCTCTATCTCCTACACTACGTATCACTAAAACTTCATACTTGGTGTATGGGTTCACCTTGGTGAGGCGGTGCGTCATGAATCAAAAGGAGGTCACTCTGACATACATATTGACCTTTGACCTATATCAAAGAAAAAGTTAGCCTTGGCTCTATCTCCTACACTACTTATCACTGGAACTTCATACTTGGTGTATGGGTTCACCTTTGTGAGGCACTGTGTCATGTATTAAAAGTAGATCACTATGACCTACATTTGACCTTTGACCTACATCAAAGAAAAAGTTTGTCCGAGCTATATCTCCTACACAACTAGTTTATTATGAATTTATCATCTGTGCATTCTTTGTAAATAATTTCACATCCAGTGGGGAACTGTAATTCACCGAATTGTCTTGTTTATTTGTATACAGGATTATTTTTTGACATGCTTTTTGCTCAATCACTTCGTAAAATATTATGAAATTTTTTCAGGGTGCTAGCCTTGGGCTAGTTGTTCGGTTTGGTTTGATTTATTATTGTAAGCATCCTTCCAACAGCTACCAGTTTCAGTATAAGAAAACGTCCAAAACAAATATTGCAAACCATCATTATTTGGAGAGATGAATTTTATTTTTGTATCCCACATGCTTAAATCTAATAAAAAAAAAGAATCATTTACAACAAAGAGGGCCAAGTTAGTGAATAGAGCCTACTATCACAATAACAATCATGTGAAAGGCAACAGAAGGTCTTGCATCATCATATTATATGAGGTGAATGGCTGCATGTGGTCTGATAGATATTGCAGTGAAAATTACCAGGAATGAACAGGTTAAATTGTTAAATGGTTACCCTTATGATGATAGGATAGAACAGAAGCATTTGTTTAGTTATGACATCCTAAAAAAGTCACTAGCCAAAGCTGAAAATCTGGTAGGCCCAGGCATCAGACTAGTGGATTTTTACACCCCTGAATGCTAAAAGTTTAAAATCTGCATATAATTAACAAGCATTCTGCATTCTGATTGTTTATCTTTTCAAATACTAAGGATGTTAAATATGATCAGAATAATGAAATACTTATGCTTAGGTTAAGTAAAAATAAATCTTATCTATATAATAAAATAAGTTTGGATTCAAGTTCTCTGCCTTGACAGAACATTGTTTTCACTACTCTTCTCAAAGTATGTATATAAACTAGTTTCCACTCCAATTTCAGGAGTATTGCCCTTTTCTTTTAAAACCGTATAGAAAGATTTAATGTTCATGTGATTATTAAAGAATGTAACTTGGATCAGAAGGAAAATATTTATATATATAAAGTAGGCAAAAGTTATACAAGTGTTATGATACTTCAGTGTTTTTTAAGTCATAGCTTAAGCAACTTTTATTTTTCACAGGTAAAGTGTATACAGTGGGCAGATCTGAGTATGGACGTCTGGGACTAGGGGAGGATGTCACCACTGAGAAGTCAGAACCTACAATAGTTCCTGGGGTACCAGAGGCCTGTATGGATGTGGCTGCTGGGCAATCTGTTTCCTTTGCTTTAACAAAATCAGGTAAGTTATCACTATTTCTGATATAAGTACAGAAAACTCACAATCATCATGGTATTTTAAATCAATATCGGCTTAAATTGTGCCAGTGTTTAGTCATGTAGAAAAGTAGAAAATTTTGTAGCATTACAGTTCTAGTTTATTTCAATTTAATGATTTTAGCCAACATATTTCTAGGGCTTTTGGTGGAGATGGATTGTCTTTATGATGTTTGTTGTTTTAGGAACTGTGTATGGCTGGGGCATGGGGACGAGTCAGCAGCTTGGGATAGGCAATGATGAAGATGCATGGGTGCCTACCAAAATGGGTGGAAAGCAGCTTGAAAACAGGTGTGAATTACCTATCTGTTTTTGTACAACTTGAAACTTTTGATTTACTTTTCATCGATACCATGGCACTGCAGCGAACTGCAGAAAATGTTATTCTGGAATTAAAATTGTCCTAATTTAAAAGAAATTTTAAATACTACTGTATGCCAGGAAATTGAAGCATGCTTTTTTGCCTAGGTTATCAGTGTGAATTTTAACATGACAGCAATTATCAGTATACAACATGCCACATATATTCAGAATTACGTGTGAATAGCAAAATTAACATTGATTTTACCAATGAAAGTGGAACCTTTAACTTTGCAAAATTTGTTTTCTGTATTTCCATACTTGTATACAGTTTCCCTTAACTTTTTGTGTGTGAATGATTTTAAATTTAACAAATTAATAGCAGTGTATATAATCATCAAAAGAGTAAATAATGACTTGTCTGATTGTCAAAGCCAATTTAATAGTTGATCAAGTTCAGGCTCGTGGTCGGGGCGTTTGCTGACCTTAAGTATTCTAGATTAAGTTTTGAACTTACTGAAAAAGAGAAATGATGTTGAGAAATTTGAATGAAACATGAAGATGATAAAAATTTTAACTTAACCCGTTATTGCAGATAATGTGAATTCAGTAAACATCTTTTCTTATAGTTTGATGTAGTATATCTTATTTTGAACTCCTGTAGTAGAATAACTTTGACAATGTCTGGAGATTTATTAGCTCACCTGTTGCAAAGTATGCCACACTGTGATGTCCATTGTCCATAAGTCAACAATTCCTTTAAATGACTTCTTTTTAACCACTGTCTAGAATTGAACTTAGTATAGCTGGAAGCATCACTAGGTGGTGTGGATTTAAAATTGTACACATGTTGGGGCTTACCCTCCAGGGAGCTGTCAGAGCAGCAGGGCAATTTGGCTACATTGCTATAAACAACTTCTTTTGTAGAACTATGCACTGGTGACTGGATAGGAATTTTATTTGGTTGGAAGCATTCATGGGAGGTGGGAATTTTAAAATTGTGCAAATGCAAGGGCTGACCCCACACAGGGCTGAGGGGTGGGGCCAAAAAGTGTTTACATCTTCTCTGGTTAAAGGAAATGCCATTTTTCTAATAACTCTTGTTTTCATCGTATTTCTGGCCTGTTTCTGTTTTAGGTCCGTGATAATGGTCTCGTCTGGAGGACAACACACAGCACTACTTGCAAAGGACAAGCCGACATCCTGAATAAACAGGGAAAGCAGTGCTTAGAAAATCCTGTCTTTGTACCATTGATGTGATTCTGAGTCAATCTACAATGAATTCTTACCGAGGCCAAAATATGTGATGTAACATTTTCCCCAGTAATGACTTCTAAAACTTAACAAGGAAGGCTGCTCTTGAGAAGACCATTTATCATGTTGATCATGTTTTGGACCCTGTTGTGTACTGCTTTCTGTCATCTGGTATGGCTTGTGTGTTAAGACTGTTAAATCAGCTATTGGTGATTGATGCAAAGGATTTATCATGATATACTGTGATGAATTATATTTGTAAAACCAGATTGAAAAGCCAAGTAGATCTCTCATTTGTGATTGATTATTTATTTTCCCCTAAAAACACATTCTGTCAACTTTAATGTTTGTAGAGTAAAGTGAAAAATAGCGAGGAGTTACTTAAAAATAAACATACAACAATCATTTGACATACATATATATATCTCACATAGACACAGATCATCAGATGATATATTTGTCATTTTAATATAATTCATATCTTTCTTTACCAATGTCAAACAGCCATTGTAATCATATATACCACTGTCAAATGTTTTTTTAAATTATGTATATCGCTGTCACATCATTGAAACCATCTGTACCACTATTGAGTCATTGCTATTGTCTATATCACTGTCAATTCATTCTTGTTATCACTTGTACTGCTATCGGCTCACTGTTATCATCCATATCACTGTTAATTTATTCTTTCTTTCCATCTGTACCGCTATCGAATCATTGATATTGTCTATATCACTGTCAATTCATTCTTGTTATCATCTGTACCACTATCAAGTCATTGTTATCATCTATATCACTGTCAATTCATTCTTTCTATCCATCTGTACAATAATTGAGTAATTATTATCAGTGTACCATGATCAAACATTTATGATTGTTGTCTTCAGTCTTAAATCATGTAATTGTCTTGTACTACTTTCAAATCAAACTTGAAAAATAATTGCAATCATCAGGGGTGCAACATGATTTATTGAGCAACATATCTGTTGATATCCATACCAATGGATTCTTTAGCAATAGTGATACGTAGAGGATTCATGCTATCTTTAACTAAAATTTAGTCCGTAAAACCATCTTTTTAAAAAATAGATAAATAAAATGTCAATTTTGCAGGGCTTTGAAACATATTTTAAGCAATATCGGGTAAGCAAACTATAGTATACAAATAATCAGACCCTCTGGATATTTGATCATTTGTGGTGAATTAAGCAAGTACTGTTCCATAATGACAAAATACTTGTTTTATCAGTTTTAATTGGAGATGTCTTTACAGAGGGTAACACTAACAAATAATTAGTCCATATCCATCTACAAGTGTAAAATTCCCACAAGGGCAATGACGGAAAAAACGCACAGGGCACGGTTTTTTTCCCATTTGTTTCGGGGACTTTAATTTTGATGGTAACTCATTGAATGATCAGAAATTTTTCTTGTGCCATTTATTATTTCATTCATTTCTGAAACACTAAAATACAACTTTAATCTAAAAAATTCATTGTCAGATTTTTCCCAGCAAATTCTGCTGACAATGCTCTGATTAGTTACAGAGAGAACAAAAACAAATTCTATGCATGTCAATTGTCAATAGACCAAAAACACCAGTTTGATTTCTTTTTTTCTGATTGTAGATTTAAGGCAGACAAGTTGATAAGATTTAAGGATAATTTGAGTGGCATGCCGTTATAGTCTTGAGGGTATAGTAGTCAGGGTCTGTTTAATAATGTATGATCAATTTACTTTTCAAGTGCCAACAAATATTATAAAACTATAAACTTAAAATAATAGGTTTAATTGTAGAAGAGAATTTAATTTTGGGTTTCAAATATGGCTTTTTGAACAGGAGGACATGAATGGTAGCCATGTCAATATTATAATCTAATTTTCATATATGTGTGACACCATTTCGCTTTTTGTTTTCTTTCCATTTTTTTTGGTCATATTTTGTTTCAATCATAGAAAAGACTAACTGTTTTATGTCTTGGGAGTCATTAAACTATGTGCTTACATATGAAAGTTCATAGAATGTAAGTTTGATAGAAGTTTAGATAGCTTGGTGGGATAAAAAGTTTGATGCATGTGATAGTAGAATGGGAGTGTGCAACTTGTGAAAACGTTTTCACTTTTCTTTGTTCATATTTAAATGTCATCATTAGCAAATATTTTTATACTCAAAGCAAACTGAGAGCTGTTACTTAAGATAATGCATAAGCTTTCAAAATGCTCGGGTGTGAAGATAACATGTACAACAGGCAATTTTTCTTCTATTCTCAAGTCAGTTAATTTTTAGTCTGTTCAAAAGGACCCACCTTCAAAATTCATTGGTTCTTCTCTCTGCAGCTCTGGAATATGTCATGACAGAATTAAAGGCTTTTTACATAACGCCCTGTGGAGGATGGAAGAAAGAAGTCTGATGTGTTTGATGAAGATCAAAGGAACCACACAGCAGTGCATCAGTGAAACTGACATGCTTTAATGTTAGGTGTAGCTCAGAATCTTCAAAGTAAGGGTATTGGTCTAGGTCAGGTTTTGTTTTTACTAAAAACCTGTCAAATCATGACAATCCAGAGGTGCTCAAAAATATCATAATACTGAGAACAGAACTTGAGTTTCGATGGTTGAGCCTATATCTGTTAATATTGGTCATATTGATTTGTTTTGTTAAACTTTCTTCCTAGTTACTTGTCAGGATTTCTGTATCCTTTCAGTTTTGGCTAAATTAGTGTGGTGGATGTCGGTTGTAATAAGTTGGACTGGTAAAAATGCTGCCAGTTAAATGTTCGACCAAATAGATTTTTGATACCAAGAAATTCCTTTGCTGTTAGGACTTGCAACAACCCTGCTTATGGATAAGCATGTAACTAATTTTTATCATTAGGGTTCAGGAATTAGCTATGTAAAACAACTTTTTTAAATCAATATTATTTGCATCGCTTAACCGTAAATGACTATAAAGGTGAACTAGGTGTAATTTTATTTATTAAGTTAACTTTTAGTTATTTTAAGAAATTTGTTTTAAGGACATACATCAATATTTTAATATAGATAAATTTTGAATAAAATCTTAATACAGAGGTACTTTTATGTTGTTGTCTTGTATTACAGTCATCAGTAGAACAATGGTATAGCTTAATGATAAAATATGATCCTCAAGATTGACCCCTTAGTTCCTATTTATACCCTCCCCTCCCCCAATGGAATAAGGAGGTGTATACTGGAATCAGCTTATCTGTCTAAACAACTCTTAAAGTGATAAGTGATGGAATGATTACTGACTACACCTCAAGGCCATTGGATCAATGTTTAAGGTCAAATTTTACAACTCCACTGCTAACACTCACTAGTTCTATAGAACTAAGAAATAGTAGGTTCCCTTTTCTCCGGGGAAATGAATTAAGATTAATCTCTACAAACAAACTGGCAACCACATTAGATTCTACATAATAAATTTGTAACTTTTATAAGCTCGCCTATTCAAAGAATAGGGGGGCTTATGTAAACATCTCGGCGTTGCCGAGTTTAGGTGCAAGTGTTATCACCCTACAATTACTGGTAACTGGTTTTGTGTTCCGAGTTATAATTGTTTTAAAGTGAATAATATTAGGTGAAATGTAGCAAATGGAAAGGGCCTGTATGAAGTAAGTATACAGATATGCATTGATTTCAACATGTTGGGGGTAGGCGAGCTATGTTGTTCTCCAACAACTCTTGTTTCGTAAAACAGTTATGGGAATATTGCAAAATATAGAATCCCTTTTTCCTGCTTGAAAGTAGAATGAAATGGCCACCAGCATATCAAGCTTTATTATTGGTATTGCATGTACCGTTTGTTACCTCTATTTCCCAGAAAATACTAAATGGATCATGATATACATACATGTATTTCCATTAGTTTACAGATATAACTGTCCCCTGAATCCAAGCAATCCTTTTTCATTCCAATCCTTTAAAAAGGAGTTGTGGACCTTTGTTGAAAACACATTTATACGCCTCCCTAACCACAGGCCCAATTTCATCGAAAGTTTATAAATATGGAAATTAACCCCTGATGTGCATTAGGTAGCATTTTTTTCATTTGACCCTTTCAAGGGGTTATGGTCTTTTGTTACATATCTTTGTCATGACTTTAACTACTAGGACAATTTCAGCACAACTCATTCATCTGGGCTAACAAGATTTACAAGTATATTTTGGCATTTGGAGGGAGTACAGGAAGTCTGCCAATGACCTATATACTTAAATAAGTGTACAGCTTGGTCAATAAAGAAATCATTACTGGTGGGAGACTGGATTGCCTTGCAATGCTTTGCCTTTGTAGCATTTAGCTTACAGTTCTGGTTTATATAGAAGCCTTTGGCTTACAATTCTAGTTTTAATTTTGTAAAATGTGCACAAAATCTTGGAAATATACACCCAACTGAACCAGACAATGTTTGAAGTATACAATCCAATAATTAGTCAAACTCAAAAGAAGAAAGGGTCGCACTCAAAAACTTGGGGAGAAACAAATTCATCACAATATAACCGGCTGCCAGGGTGAATACAACAGTCGTATTGGACACCGACGATTATAAGGCCAAGGTTGTGACAATGCTACAGGGCAATACAACATATGGACAGTTGCAGATGCAGACCAATCCAACTGGAAAGTTTGAAAGGCGTCGCGTAGCCATTCTGTTCAAATTAAAACAAGAGAGCAAGATTACCGAAGGCCATTACAGACATCTACATTCAAAGAACACTCCTGGAATGAACTATACACCCGAGATCCACAAATAGGTAAACCCATTGAGGCCTATTGTGGACTACACTTGATCCACTGGAAACAATGTTTCCATGTCATTAGTAGACACTCTTGGACCGATAGTGGGTTAATCGGAACACATTATTCGAAATATCTAGCAGAAGCTTTGTCTACGATCATAATTCAGGAATTCGAAGAATTCATTTTACAAAATGTCGTCTCTCTCTTTACCAACATATCCATTGACGTAGTACTTCGAATCGGAAGCGCTTAGAATTCAACAGGTCGTTGCATAAAACACAGACCTCCAGATTCAGGGCATTGTGTTTTTTCTGAAATTTGTGGTGACAACAACATATTTCAGCTTCCGAGACAACATCTATCAGAAATGCTGCGGCACTGCTTTGGGTAGTCAAGTGTCTCCCGCTGTGGCCAATTTGTTATGAGAGATCTGGATCTGATGTAATAGCCACTGCCCCTATTGAATGCTAGCCTAGCTTATGAAAACAATAATTTTACGACATACCTGAGATAATCGAAAATGGGTCGAAAAAAGAAGACGGAACCGTGGAGGTAATAGTCTATTGAAAAACGACACATTCGGATAAATACCTATTTTAAAATCTCACCATCTTTTGCACCAGAAGTTAGGCGTCGTACGCACATTGCTCAGCAGATTTGATACAATTGTCACAGAACAACATGACAAAATACAATAACAGAGGCACATCGTTGGGGCAATGCAAACCTAAAACGGATACAGAAAGGCCAATCTAGGGATAGAACACATTTAAAGGTCAGGTGGTCATCCTGTATATAAAATTTACACGGTCATGGAACGGCAACAACCACGAAACCCATTAATCCCAGTACACCCTAAGGATAAAACAACTAAAGAAAACGTCACTTAATGCGTTTACAAATCTGATGCAAAACTGTGACGCATCGTATATTGGAGAGACTGGGAGTCGATCTTGTGTCCGTCTTGGAGAACACCGGAAAAATACGAAAACTTAAGAGGGAAAGAAATTCATTTTGTCAGAAAGGAAGCAGTTCCAATCCTAGATCAATAAATCGGCAATCACAGGTCATGCCACACAGAAAAATAATATGAGTGACTGCATAATTCCAAGGTACTGGGCAGAGAGAGCAATCTGTTCAAGCGGCAGTTAAAGGAAGCCGTCTAGATATGCCGCAGTTGGCCAGTTCTAATTTCTGATGAGGGGACCCATAGACACATACACATCTTTGACCAAGTACTAAACAAAGCGTAGCTGAATCGAGTGATTTCGGTACATGTATAACAACTACTGTACATACGCTTACAGCGTAGCCAACTCGAAATCGATTTGTGGACAACTCGTACATTTTTACGCCTCTGTGTACATACGCTTAACCGAGTAAATGCCGTATTAATTATCGAAACGTCACATATAAACACTTTTTTTGGCTGTGCTTCATGAATCTTTTCACAAAAACAAGAGCCGTTTTCTATTGATGCTCAACACCAATTGACTGCACTATTATCAAATGACGGATGCGACATATATATGAAAATTACTCGGCCAAAGATTGATTTGTTATAAAACTTGGGCTGTGCAAATATTTTATTTCTTCAACAAAAAAGTAACAAACATGAGCCAAATATTATGTCATTAATGATTACGCCATGGATCATATGTTATCTTTGATTCCGCCGGGGAACATCACTATACAGGATTTCATTTTGTATGGCGGTACATATTTCGGCAATTTCTATTCTTGTTCGGCGAGTAATAGGGCAAAACAAATACACCTGGCAATCTATCTCATGTGAGAGACAACGCACAAATACAGCGATGGCGGCGGCAACGCGAGAATCTTTATCTCCGATGTCTTTTTCTCGCCCCTCGTCGTATTCCGGACCTTGGCGTTGTATTCTGGTCCTATTCGTGCAGCAGTTACACATGTTTATGAAACATATTCTTCGTTCACCCCTATCGTAATGCAACATGGTCTCCTATTTTATGGAGAACAGAAAAATTGGACCAGACAGCCACGTTTGTAAAGCTAAACGCCAAGAAAAATACCATGGGTACACAGTTTCACGAATTTGGTAGTCTCTGTCGGGGGACAGAAGCCAAAATCTTGCTAGATTAGGCGAAGGTCAAAGCGAGGTTTGGCATAAGAAAATTTAGAATTCCGAAGAAGAAAAAAACATACAAATTGCAAATGTTGCAAACTCTGCTGCCAGACATATTTCGTTCTTGCTTCTGTGTCACCCCGTAGAAGGCGTTAAGGAAATCCTCAAACAAGAAGGGGTTCATCTGAGAGCATGACATGAATGACATCAGGTATACTCTTTCGATGATCCGTGTCGTTTAGGGTCGTCACTCTAGTCTTTCAGTGAGTATTCAGTGTCATGAACATTTTTCCTGCTTTTAAGCAGCAATCAATCAATTTTTTTACATTCGAATGTAAGATTTTGTTCTATTTTCCTCCCTTTCCATTAAAATGTCACTGCTCTGCCTTGAGATTCCTTTCCTCTGCTTCTTTGTTTATTTTCAATCATTCGATGCTCTCATGAACCTTTTTTGTCGATTGACATTCCTTTTCCTTATTGTTTCACTTTTGGCAATTCAAATTTTCTCAAACACCCCGCTGGTATTGCTAGCAAAGGCAACTGTATTATGCGTCCGTTCCTTACCCAGATACAGAAATCAGGGAATATGTTTTGTTACAAGGGTTTTTTACAATCCCATCATAGTATACCTTCGGTTACTGTATCAGGTGTCTCGTTTGTTTCCATTTAATTCAGCAAAGTGTTTTGATTGGATGTTGTGCCACTAGGTTGATTTAATTGGTTGAGCGGCATGTCCCGGCGTAGTTCATGTATTCCGGTTGAAAATAATTAGGTTTAAGTACCGCGTGTCCTACTGATAGGCACACTCGTATATTGAAAATATTTCGAAATACAATAAAGTTAAGTAATAATAAAAAGAAAAAAAGCAGATACAAATGGGTCTCTGAGTGGCTTGTTTTACCAGTCCCTATCTAAGACCAGTCTTATATTTGTTGTGATGGGTCTGACTTCAAAAATCAACTTGATAGTGGACTGTTCGCGACAGGTCCGATGAAATGACTTGACGCGCTACGTGATGGGAAAGACAAGAAATAAATAAATCAACAAAAGAAAAAAACTCACCAAGCATAGTTTTATCCTTTATTCTCGGCAAATATATAACGTTTCTCAATTCTATATCTTTATGTAAAACCTGAAGCACAAGTCATTTTACTTATGCATGTGTAAATATAGTTTATAATAATATAAAAAAGCACCCTGCCGTTTAACAAGGCTTTAAACTAGGACAAAGTTAAAGCACTTGTGTTGAATTTGTCATGTTCCAGATGGCATTCATATTGAGTATGAATGTCAACTGGAATATATTGAATACTAATATTTAACATTTTATAAATAATCTAATCTCATGAATAAATAGATCAATAATAATAAAAAAAAATATCTGGAATAGGCATATGTTTCGCTCATGATTGTTTAATGAGTAGAAAACCCATCTAGACTAATTAGTATCCAACGTTAAAATGCGATCACGTCAACTCCTTTGAAAATATGCAAGAACAGAACTTTGTTGCTTTTCATGATTAAATGCATTTATGGTAGCATGCAACACAGTTCAAACATATTCAAAAGTGCGCAGTGGCATATTTAAAAATAAGATACATATCAATCCTTATTCACGTTCAAATTAACAAAGACGATATTATATTGTCGTTCCTTGAGGTTTCTTTATGTTCAAAATACATTTTAAACAAACTATTAGACCAATTAACCCAAAAGCCACTTTCTTTTTAACAGGATCGTGTTGTCTATGGCTTCCATTTCCAACTATGGGTAAGGAACGTCAATCGGAAACTATTCGGGATTTTCCGTCATAATTTGAAATTGATGCCACATCATGATTGGTTCCTGATTTGTCAAACAATTTACCGGAGAGACCCGAAAAGTTTCTGTGTGGAAAATTAAATTAACATGTGATCGTTCTTGCAGTAAATAGATTCTACTGAATGTACAATGACATAAAATAAAACGTTGTAAATGTTCGAAAGATGCATTAAAAATCATAATTGAATACCTTCTTTACTTTGTAAGGTATTATACTGGCAGTGTCGTAGAACTGTGATCATAACATAATGAGAACACCATCTTTAAATGCGGCAAACCAATATCTGCTGAACATGGCACAATTAAGTGAGATACACATCAGCGGAGATATCCGAGCAGAATACAAGATGTAAAATTTCATCAATAAATAACTTATATATGGTACGCTACATGGTTTCACATCGATAGAGAAAAAAAACAATATATTGTGATGACTAACACACTGCACAGTATACATAATACTGTAAAAACATACAAGCTAACTAGGCTTACAAACATAGAGTTCATTTACAGACGCTAGATGTAATGGGTTTGTATTTGTTCATAACATTTAACTAAAACACACAGTACGTTTTGGTTGACACTCACTGTTTACCTTGAGCACGCAGTAGATTTCATCACACAGAGACTGTGTCAATACATACAAACGCATATTACTTGTTATTACGGCGAACACACATGTCAGATAATTAATTGTGATTAAATAAGCACTTTTAAATACTTACAGAAACTTATACATAATATATATGATTACAAACTCATTATGCTATATCAAAATAACCCGTATGTTCAATACCAAATACACTATGTGGAAGTATGAACATACAATGAGTGTAACTACAAACGCGATAGTGTAGATATAGATACACATTGTGTGTAATTAAAATCGCAATATGAAGAAGTATAAACACAGAATGTGTAATTACAAAGAGTGTGAAAGTTATGAGCACACGGTATGTGTAACAATAAACACAATATGTAGAAGTGTGAACACACAGTGGGTGTAATTGAAAATACACAATTTTGAAAGTATGAACACACAGTATTTGTAATTACACATACATTATGTGTTAACTCACAATATTCAAAGGTGTTCTAACAAACAAACATTATGTGTCATTACAAACTTACTACATATATATGTACTATCAAACGTCACATATCAGTACAAACGCATCGTATGTTAAATTACAAAGACTAAGTGAGTTTAAATTCAAGTCGTGTGTAATTACATAAATTTCGCGTATTTGATCGCAGACACAATATGTGTAATTACAAGCGAAGCGATTGTACAAACATACGCATTTGGTATTATAAACACATGGTACATATAACTTCAAATGATGGTTCTTTTGACCACAAACAAAATGGATTGTAACAATTAAACAATGTATCTGATGTCACCCTGGTAAACGCCATCCTCGATATCCAAGGGTTACGCTCACTTTCGCTTTCTGCACCCATGGAATATGTCATCGCAAAATGGAAGGCACGCGGCTAGCTATTTAATTGGTGTCAGGTAAAAAAAATTCAAGGGGTGTAGAGAGCGAAAGTGAGCGTAACCCCTGGATATCAATGGGTAAATACTAGCCTCTTACGGACTCGCGTAGAAAGAATTCCTCTTTAGCACATACGTTAGAGAGTAAGACTAGTACACCAGAGGTCCTTATGTGGGCGCCATTTAAACAAGGTCATTAATTGTTTTAATGCCTCCGCTAGTAGTCGAACCTGGGACCTCTGGTAATCTAGTCTAACGTACCCTTTAACGAATGAGTAAAAAGAGAAATTCTCAGTAGCCGGGTCGGTAGGAAGCGGCTAGTATTTTACCAGATTGACAGTAATTAAACACAAACGTTTAATTAAAAACACTTCTATGTATGTATATTTTAAAACATTGCTTGGACTATTTGAAAAAATAAGGTCTTTATCTTCATTGGCATTTGTTCGAGACTGTCATGTCCTGCTGTATTCTGCGCTTGGTGAAAGGACTGAGGATGAGCAGTGTGATGAGAGACAAGACCCCATAGGTTAGCATGGCAGTGAAAATGCTCGAGGTGTCTGGCTGGACTTCGAGCTTACCACTGTATGTCTCGAGATCCGTGAAAGCAGCCCAAAACTCGAACAGTGTCCCCAATACGCACAAAACATGGAATACCTGATGACCCTGGCCGGCAATATCAAACTTTCCCGGAAAGATTCGTTCTGGTAAATGACTAGAGAAAAAGAAAACAGATATTAAAGCTACCATGAAGACACGTGTGTGGTGATTTAAGGAAGACAGGATGCAGGAATCGTTCAACCAACAGTCCCAGTACCGACCTATCACAAGTCCAAACACACACAAAGCTTGGGAGCCGAACGAACAGACGTTCCAAAGCTTGCGCTGAAACGGATATGGTCGACGGTACCGCAGTTTGGCAACACTTGAACACAAGAAACCGATCCAGCTGAGCAAGACGTTGGCAGGCAGGAAATAGTTCTCCAGCGTGGAGTAGTAATGGTGGTGACAACTGCAGTAAAACGTGACAATCGCAAAACCGAGGCTGAAATATCCAATGCCCAAATAATCGAACTGGAAGCATGTGTAGTGCATGAACGCTGACTTCGAGTGAAACGTGTGAGCGAACGTGCTGATTGCAGTGTAGATGAGACAGCAGATTCCGAATGCGAATATCACAAACCAATGTGAACTGTCGGCACTAATGTGGATGGTCAAATACCGATACAGAGTGCAAAGAATCAAACCGAACCCGACCAAATGCGACCAAATATTGACGGATTCGTTGTGAACTTGGCACACACTGAATAGGTAGTGGGTCCATGACTTGTTTTCCGGTCGGAACCCTGTCAGCACACCCGGTTCTCGGAATAGAGGATGGGTGTCGTCTGCTGCTATCGTTCGTTGAAGTCGAAAACATCTCACCATCCACTGCACCGCTCCTGGCAATATGCATGGACCCATATCGTCAGATCTGTTAATATAAAAACGAATAAGCTATATTGATTAAACAATTATTTTGTAGATTCTTCTACACAGTATCAAAATATCAGAAAGTGGAAAAAGCAATCAGCATCGCCGTCACGCTGAGTGTCGATTCTAAATAGCAAGTTAACCTCATCGATCACTGGTAACATATGTCTATATCGGGCAGTAAGTATAAGGGCTACGCTTCAAAGAATATGGATAGTTATTTTTGTGTATAATACAGCTACACACCAATCGTCTCTGTAAAACGACACTAGAATACCCGAAGTTGACCTAACCAGGCACGGATACCATTATGTAGTGAGCTGGGTGTTCTTTTAGAATTTCTACACTTTGAAAAACAGTATTTTGTTTTCAACAAATTTTACATAAATGTGCGAAATACTTATAACTATATGACAAATTGCATTTGTAATCAGATATTTATTTTAACGAAACAATTTTAAAGCATTTTATGTTAAAACATGTCATGTACAGCCAAGCTTTTATCCCAGCCATCTAATGAACTTCAAAATAGACGGAGACTTTTTCTATTAAAACCACGGGACATGTATGAAGATCTAATATAATTTATTTTTCTCCTGTGAGTGAATAGTATTGAATAGCCATACAAACGTTGTTCATTTAAATGGCCTCCGGACTTAAAGTTAACATTATAAATGCCATTTCAGCGGTTTATAATTAGTTATAAATCGCACTAGGGAGTCGACACAGGAAATATAAAAAGACTGTTCGGCTACGTACACGCGATGTGTTTAAAGGTTGTGAAAAGACCAATATTCCTACAGACAAATGATTGTAAACATTCGCTGCATGCCTGTTGACTTTATTATCACCGTCGGAACATCTGTTCACAACTGTGAACAACATAAACTCGTCTGGTACCGTTTGTTAATATAACTATAGTAAAAATATAACTATAGTGCACTTATGTCATAGGATGACTAAATTATGCATTAAGCAAATATATTTTTGTTGCAAATAACTGCATATATACAAACGTATACTATACTGACACTAATACACCAACATCGCTCTCCTAGACCGATTTGAACACAAATACAAATTATATTTTCATGTTAATTTAAACGGGAAAAAATCTATATTTGCAAAAATGGCAAATTTATACAAAATACTTCCTTATTAAAGTCTTTAGTTCATTTAAATCAGCTTAAATCAGTTTAGCTCTTCTAAATAAGAGAAGTAACAGTTAGATCTGTAAACATGTTTGACGGTTTTTATGGAAGAAGCTTCCGCCTATTCTGAAAATTCGTTGGGTAGGTTTATATGGCAAATTTTAGGATAACCCCGGTTTTTCCACGATTCGAGTTTACACTTCATGTTTGTATATAACTTATTATTGTGGTTGAGATATCAACATTTATTTGACCAGAAAATTCATATTTTGAATACGGAAAGTACCTCAGTTATTTTGATACACATACTGTAAATGCATGCTACGATCAGAGGGACCTGCGAATTCTTACAGCTATATTTGGACCTAAACTAAGGTGCCCAGAGTAATTTTACGTGCTTTAGGGGTTAAACTGCCACCCCCAATGATGATATATGATGAAACGTTATAAAATTACTCTGAACACCTTAGTTTAGGTCCAAATATTAGCTGACGTAACAAACTCTCACGTCCCTGTGTCTATGATCAGTGCAGTGAACGTGACCCGTTTATATTGACTGGAAATATGGGAAGACATGGTTCATTAACGTCATGGAAAGTTCTGACAATAAATTATCTACAGTATGATCGGGATATCGGCGTCACGGTTGTATAACTATAACGATCCTATATAGTCTCCAACAGTTATACCCAGTCATGGCGAGTTACGCGTTTTCAGTCAGGTATCAATTGCTAAGTTTTGCCATTTCGGCCGAGTACGCGTGTCTTTATTGACGCTTGTGCTGCTATGGTGTTGTGAAATGAAATTGATGTCTCTCTATTTTATTTTTGTTCCGCACTTTTTGCACAAACGTCACACAGACAATATATGTATATATGTAGGAAAATGTTTTTTTTTATGTACCAACACATATGTATACAAACAAATAAATTTGTACACACGTGTAACGGGATAAACAGTATGGCACACTAGTTTTATACTTCCACCGGCGGAAATCGAACCAACACGATTCCCATCAGTGCAGGTTCCTTGCAGCTTTCCGCTTTACCGAGTACAATGACAGCCTGACACACATGTATATATAAACACATATTTAAGTGAACAAAACGCGAATATTAAACGCATCATTTTCTTCCCTATTATTGGCAAATGCAGGCACATCAACATATATATATTTATATACATATATGGCAAATGCAGGCACATCAACATATATATATTTATATACATATACGTCTATGTGATGCGGATAGCGACCGGGACTGTTGGGGAACTTCCACGGAAGACTTGCGGCATTTACTTATTTACGGTTCATTATTCGTCAGTGTTTCTTATGTCAAACGAGATGTACTATTTCCATGTTTAAGAAACCATGCACCCTACCTGGCTGGTCTTGATCTGGTCAGTCCTCCTTCATTGCCCTTTCTCGAATAGGTTGTACTTCTCCGAAACGGCCAACACGCGGTCGACCAGGCAGCCAATGAGCGCCAGGATACAGATGTAAACACAGAGTGACAGAAAACCCTCCATGCTTGTCGGTCTCTGCCAACCAACTAATGGATGACATGCAGAAAG
>JAULCA010448400.1:0-10068 GCA_032360845.1 Crassadoma gigantea | reverse complement strand
GTCAGCTTTACTGACTAGAGTGACAGGTCAGCTTTACTGACATAAGTGACAGGTCAGCTTTACTGACATGAGTGACATATGTCAGCTTTACTGACATGAGTGACAGGTCAGCTTTACTGACTAGAGTGACAGGTCAGCTTTACTGACATAAGTGACAGGTCAGCTTTACTGACTAGAGTGACAGGTCAGCTTTACTGACTAGAGTGACAGGTCAGCTTTACTGACATAAGTGACAGGTCAGCTTTACTGACATGAGTGACAGGTCAGCTTTACTGACATAAATGACATATGTCAGCTTTACTGACATAAGTGACAGGTCAGCTTTACTGACATAAGTGACATATGTCAGCTTTACTGACCTGAGTAATGCTCACCTAAGTGACAGGTTAGCTTTACTGAAGTTAGTGACAGGTCAGCTTTACTGACTAGAGTGACAGGTCAGCTTTACTGACCTGAGTGACAGTTCAGCTTTACTGACTAGAGTGACAGGTCAGCTTTACTGACATAAATGAGACATGTCAGCTTTACTGACATAAGTGACAGGTCAGCTTTACTGACATAAGTGACAGGTCAGCTTTACTGACCTGAGTGACAGGTCAGCTTTACTGACCTGAGTGACATATGTCAGCTTTACTGACCTGAGTGACAGGTCAGCTTTACTGATGGAATGACATGTCAGCTTTACTTACATGTGTGATTCTCATTGTTGTGTTTCCAATTCAGGTGTCCAAAAAGTTTGGTTGGATAATTAGATAACTGAAACCTTTCATTTTGCTATATATTAGTCACCTTCTGGTGAAATTGGGGAAACTATAGTTTTTTCTCTCTCCGTCTGACCTCTGACCTACATTTTGACCCTTGACCTACATCAAAGAAAAAGTTTGTCTGTGCTCTATCTCAAACACTACTAGTCACTGGAACTTCATACTTGGTGTATGGGTTCACCTTGGTGATATGGTATGTCATGTATCAAAAGTAGGTCACTCTGACCTACATTTTGAACTTTGACCTATATCAAAAAGTTTGTGCGGGCTATATATCCTACACTACTAGTGTATTATGAATTTATCATCTGTGCATTCTTTGTATATAATTTCATATCTGGAGGGGGACTTTAATTCACCGAATTGTCTTATTACATTAAAATCTGTTATGAGCTAATTGTATACTTTTCATTTTCCCAAATCGATTCAAAGAGCACTTATGCCGTCATCAATATTTTGCTTGAAATAACTTCTTAATAACTAAAATACCCAGGGTGATGATATATGGCCTGTAGCATGTTGGGGTAAAGGGCAACCAAGTTTGTTCAAATGAACAACCTTCACTTATATTTAAGGTCACAGGGGTCAATTGTCTGTCGTCCGTCGGTCAACTTTTTCCTTTGAACAACGACTTCTAAAGAACTGAGGGACCTAGGGTCATGATATTTGGCCAGTAGGTACCTGGGATAGAGTGCTCTAAAGTTTCCTCATTGAAATGACCTTGACCTACTTTTGAGGTCACAGGGGTCAAATATGTTATAAATTTAAACAATTTAAATCCCAAATTCCATAAGGCTCAGGGTCATGATATTTGGCCAGTAGGTACATGTACCTGGGGAAGATTGCTATAATGTTTCCTTATTAAAATAACCTTGACCTTCTTTCAAGGTCACAGGGGTCAAATATGTTTAAAACTTTAACAATCTTCTTCTCAATTTCCATAAGGCATGATATTTGGGCAGTAGGTCACAGGGGTCAAATATGTTTAAAACTTCAAGCAATGATATCCAAAGATTCATTTTGCCTAGAGTCATGATACCTTGGTATGTCATGTAGACCAGCTGTGAATCATTTTCTTTGTAACAGTAATGTGGTCAAATGTCAACTTGAAAGTGCTAGGTGGAGTCAAAGGTCAACATTGGTAAAAAGCTTCAAAATTAAAAGTCGGAAATTTCAAGCAACATTAACTGAACAAGCTTTTAAGAGATGTTAAAATGTCTTGTGTTCTTGTTGCCAAATTTAGTCTGAGGTTACCTACATGTCAGTTTTATGTAACAAAAGAAACAGGTGAGCGATGGGCCTTTGGTAAATCTTTTAATAGATTCTTTTGAATGACTTTTAATCATAAATACTGATATTTTGCCTTTTGCTTTTTTTTGCGTTCACTTTTAAGGTTATAATTGTGAGATTAACATCAGGTGACGATGCAGGCTCATTAGGCCTCTTGTTATATATCATTACAGTGTAATAGCTAGTGGAGTTCGATCTATGGGCATTAGCAATACTCACAATATGCTTGTTTAAGCTCAGTTGCCCGCCCCCCATCTCTCTATCTCTCTCTCTGTCTAAAGAAAAAAAATCGTAATGGAAATATATTTCATCCCTGAATTTTGAGTGAATTTAATAAGAAACTGACAGGTTATTTGGCCTTATGTAAATTCAACATTGTGTTACTTGCAGGTGTGGAAATAACTTCTGTGCGACACATCGTTATGCAGAGTCTCATGAATGTACATTCGACTACAAGACAGAGGGCCGGAAGTTACTAGAACAGAGTAATCCGGTCGTCAGTGCGCCCAAGCTTCCAAAGATATAACTCAGGATTCTGCCAGCTTTTGTATCCCAATTGTCTGAACATTTGGTTTTGTAATTTCCCCTTGTTGCACTTGTGTGTTGTCTGTCTTTTTCTCCTACTTTATTGCTGTCATACATACTGACTGCTTTGTTTTTTAAGGAACATTTAATTGTGATACTCTTCTCAGTACAATAACTAAGGTACCACAGTTTGCCCTAATCAATGCTAGTTACTTCATACACTGGTGTGTACATGAAAACTGATAGTACACATTGGCAGGATTTTTAGTCTTTATTTTAGATTTTTGTCTCAATGATAATGGCAACATACTCTTAATCGATGATGAAATCGTTTTACATAAAGACTGGGTTCATCAAGAGAGGAGAATTCTATGAGGGGAGGAAACTCCAAGTCATTTTGAAGTGGAATTAAGGAGATGGAGGAGATTTTCTGTGTTCTTGTAGTGTTTTAGCGAACAGGTAAAGTGCATGATTATTTTGGAATGTTCTGATGATGATTGTGATAGCTTACATTTTATATTTTTATCAGTCTTTCATTTTTTCCCACATCATAGGGAGTTGTTTATTAAGTATATGCATCATTGTTTTACTACTTCAAAAATGAATGTTTCATTTTTATATGCCCGTCAAAATTTGATGGGAGTATTATGTTATGGGGTTGCCCGTCCGTCCGGTGTAAACTTTTGTTTGTCTGGCAATATTCTCCTACATTTTTTGACAGATTTCTTTGAAACTTGGTATACCTTATAATCATAATATGAAGTTGTGTCTCCCTGAAAACATTTTTGATTTGACAATTTTTGCAAAAGTTATTGCTCTTTGTTTATTTCGTATTTAAGATTTTGTCCGGAGACCTCCTACTACATTTTTCAACAGATCTTTTTAAAAATTGGTATACATTATAATCATGATATGAAGTTGTGTCTCACTGAAAAGAATTTTGATTCTTCAATTTTTGCAAAAGTCATTGCCCTTAGTTCATTTCAGTATTTGGTTTTTTGTTTGGAAATTCTTTGAAACTTGCAGGGCTAAATAATCATGACGCGAAATGGTATTCGAAGGACATATATTGTTCCGCCTTGCTGTACTCTTGTTCCCTATTTCACTTCATTTTGTTTATATATTTTTTTAGAAATATCAAATAACCCTAGGTATCGTAATTTCTGCTCTATGCAGAGCCATAATAAATATGTCTCGATTCTGTTAAATGTTTTTTGCAGTCCACAATTTTTGGTTCTGAAATAAAATGTTCAAATGAAAAATCATTCGCTAAAAGATGAAAATTCCCTTTAAAGGGTAGAATAACTCTGATGAATACTTGCACTGTATGTCATGCCAAGCCATGGATTTTAATTTTGTTGCTCTCGTGTCTAAAATAAGAAAGTGCTTTCTTATTGATGTCAAACTTTGTTATCATTAGCTATATGAATTGACAGTATTCACATTTTTTATTTATTTTTTTATTTTATTTTAAAGGTCATGGTCCAAATTTGCATCAGTTTTTTTTAACTACTGAAAAACAATGCCCCCAGACAAAAAAAAAGTATATTTCATCATACAATAAACAGTAAACCTGGGAGCTTGAAAACTAAGTTCATTTTATTCTCGATATAAACAGTCTTGGATGAAAAAATATGTCATAACCAAACAAGACATGAAAACAGATTATAATTAAGTTTGTCATTTTTGTTTTTGTTTTTTGTTTGTTTTGTTTATTCTGTATTAGATATATGACTTGGTTCTTAATTTTTTTTTTTTATAATGCCTTTATACAGACAACATTTACATGCGAATAGGTTTTGTTGCATTTGTATATTGCCTAACAGAGATGCCAGTTACATTGTATTATCTATACTGGCAGACAATTGAAAATAAAAACTACAGGCAAATAAAATATTTCGACCAAATCTATAACTATAACATAATGGTATGACTGAATCGGGATTTGATATTCCCTAAAAATTTCAAGTTCAGTATTTCAAATTTGATACTATTGGCTTTATTTTGGTCTAATCCTTGTGCAGCAAGAATTTGTAGTAAAGTGAGGCATTCTTTAATTCAAGGAATTCTTCTCTTTTTCTGCTATGAGGTATTCAACAAGTAACAAATTCATTGTGGATTTATAGCTTTAACTGATGTGATCAGGAATAGAAACAAGTCATAAGGGATAGAAAACAAAATTAAATGTCACCACTCTCTGATCAAGATGGACGATACTTCTCTGATTATTACAATATTAACTTCTATTAAACAAGAAAATAAGATAATTGGAAGGCAAACATATACATGTATTTGAAAACTCAATGTGCAAGTTGAATTACTGCGATACAAGTTAGTTTAAAATTCTAGGTACTATTTAAAGTGGAATTACAGTGATACAAGTTAGTTTAAAATTCAAAGTACTATTTAAATTGACCTCCATATTATCTGGTGTAACCTGTCAAAAATCATTCCATTTGAAATTCAACAATTCTGTGATTTGTTGATTTTAATGTACTTTTATGTGGAATTCTATTTAATCATTATTGATCGTGGATGCATTTCAGTTTTAAGAAATGTGTGATGTTTTGAAATAACAGAATCCTCATAATTCCCTTTAAGATTTGCATATATTGTCAATTATAAATAAGTCATCATGCTTGCTCGTTATTTTAAGCAGTGCCAAAGTCGATTAGTTTCCCACTAAAATTTACATAAACTAAAATTTACATAACTTGGAGGAGATGGTTAATTGTGAAACAATATTTCAGATAAAAGGATAAATGTAAGTCCAAGATATTCAGTTAATATGAAATTACAGTTGTGGGATCGCATAACGTTACACAATGTGTGGTGTGTGAACGGTGTGTGCATGATGTGGGAGCGATAAAAAGCTGGACGATCATTGCTTGCACACGATGGACAAATGTTGTGTGATAACAATCATGGTTGGTGTAAATTGAGGAATGCCTTAAGAATATATACGGTTTCCTGTTTCAACATATAAACTTTAATTTTACATGCGTTTCTTTATTCTAGCTACATCTCTATGCTTATCTTTCTGTTGATATCTACTCATATTTAGAAACTTTGTTTTCATTGTTTTTAAGCAACCTTAATTGACACAGGTACAATTAAAACACAGTCCGTATACAGGTAAACATAACTACTTTGTACTTGTACCTGGACCGTAGTTTCCCCGCCCAGGGCACTGACCTAATTCGTCGAGTAGGCGGGCTGTATGAAAACCCAGGTGAAGGGGAGCTATAGGCAAACGAATACAAATGACAAATACTATCCATTACGGTCCTACGATATCGGATATCAGCTCTATGTGTCAGGCAAAGGCCAGGTAAAAACTCATCAAATTGCTATTTACTTGTTCTGTTAACTTGGAGCCAAACCCATTCTTGACAGCCTAACAGTTGCTGTAATACTGTGTAACTTGCATTGTGAAATTGTACATAATCTTAAATATTGTGATGAGAAATTACAGATATATATACAGTTTACATTATTGCATACAAGCCTTCTATTTTTTGTCATTCCGTAATATTGATCTACAAATTGTACCAAATTGCACATTTTTGTGGAAAGAAGCGCACAACGGGGTGAATGATTGTTAAATCGCACAGTTGTGCGGACGGTGTGTGAACGATGTATGCACGGTGTGCCGAGCTTTTATGGTAAGTTGTGCGGTCACACAACTGTAATGAATGTTACATTTAAACATAAAAGGAAACTGAAATGTTGAAACTGAAACTTATTAGCTCACCTGCCCAAAGGGCAAGTGAGCTTAAGGCATGGTGCGTTGTCCGTCCGGCGTCAATTTTTCCATTCAATCGACTTCTTCTCAATAACCAAAAGGCCCAGGGTACTGATATTGGGCCTGTAGCATGCTGGAAGAAGGGCTACCAAGTTTGTTGAAATGAATGCCCTTGACCAACTTTCAAGGTCACAGGGGTCAGATGTCTTATAATCTTCAAACGACTTCACAATAACTAAAAGGTCCAGGTTACTGATTTTGGGCCTGTAGCATGCTAGGATGAAGGGCTACCAAGTTTGTTCAAATGAATGACCTTGACCTGCTTTCAAGGTCACAGGGGTCAAATGTCTCAAAATCTTCAAACAACTTCTTCTCAATAACCAAAAGGACCAGGGTACCGATGTTTTTTCCTGTTTTGATGAAGGGCTACTAAGTTTGTTAAAACTAATAACTTTCACCTGCTTTCAAGGTCTCAATGGTCAAATTTCTCAAAGTCTTCAAATGACTTCCTCTCAATAACCAAAATGCCCATGATACTGATATTGCCTGGCCTGTAGCATGCTTGGATGAAGGGCTACCAAGTTGTTAAAATGAATGACCTTGACCAACTTTCGAGGTCAAAGGGGTTGAATGTCTCAAAATCTTAAAACAACTTATTCACAATAACCAAAAGGCCTACGGCACAGAGGCTTCAGAATTTGTTCAACGTAATGACCTTGTTCAAAAATCAAGGTCACATGGATCAAATGATTTATTAAAATCTTTCAACAGGTTGTTTTGAATGACTTATAGTCATTAATACCGATATAATGCCTGTAGCTTTATTTTTAAGATCACCTTTTAGGTTACAAGTGTGGTATAAATACCAGGTGAGCGATGCAGGCCCATTTGGCCTCTTGTTTACTATGAAATGGGTAATAATACTGACCAATCAGGGAACATGTTGCAAACTGCTTTGGTGCAAATATGTTAATAGCTGTGTTATGTCTGAAACTCTGCTATTAGCATTATAAGAATGTTGTGATTGGATAAATCATGAAACGAAGAAGTACTATTTTATGCTATGGCGCGGCATCCGACGTCTGTCCATCTTTTGGGGTCAATATTTTACTTTTAACAGCTTCTTTTTAATAACCAAAAGGCCTAGTGTGATGATATTTGGCTGGAAGCAAACTGGGATTAAGGGCTACCAAGTTTGTTCAAATAAATGACCTTCACCCATTCTCAAGGTCACAGGGGTCAAATATGTAAAAAAAAAAAATTAAACAACTTTCTGAATAACCAAAAAAAGCCTAAGGTGATGATTATGCTTGTTCAGAAGAATGACATTCATTCATATTCAAGGTCAAATGGGTCTTAAAAAAGTTTAACAACTTCTTCTGAATAACCAAGAGGCCCATGATGATATCTGGCCAGTAGTATGGTATGATGAAGGGCTACCAAGTTTTTTGAGAAAGAATAACCTTGACCTGTATTTAAGTTCACAGGAGTCAAATATGTTTAAAATATTTAAAAAATAACTGAATAACCAAATTCGCCATAAGCATGCTATGATGAAGGGCTACAAAGTTTGTTAATAGAAATGATTTTTACTTTTATCCAAGGTCACATGGGTCAAATTAGTTTAAAGTTATGAAATAACTCCTGAATAACCAAGAGGCCCAAAATGTTGATATTTGGATAGCAGCATGCTTGGATGAAGGGCTATCAAGTCATTTAAATGACCTAATCTCATTAAACAAAATATCTAGGATGGTGATATCTGACAAGTTGCTTGCTGAAATGAAGGGCTATAAAGTTTGTTCAGTGTAATGGCTTTGTTTGACTTTCAAGGTCACAGTGTTAATAATGATTTTTAAATCTTTTATCAGGTTCTTTTGAATGACTTATAGTCATAAATACTGATAATTTAGATCACTTTTATGGTTACAAGTGTGAGATCAATACCAGAAGAGTGATGTAGGCCCATTGGGCCTCTTATTTGTTTTCTGTTACTTAGTGACTGTTAGAGAATGTTAGCAATAACTGATTTTAAATGCGTGTCTACTCATCAAGGGAAGCTATCTCTCCAACTTCCCTTATTTTACGTGTTTATGTAAGGTGCATACCTTGTATGCATTGGGTGTAACTCATGGACAGATAATTGAGTGTGGAATAAACAAGTTGACTATAAGTAACATGTTTTCTATTTTATTTTGTTTACAATTCTTGTTATCGCTCTTTCCCAAATTTTATATATAAGTTCCCTTTAGTACTTAGTTGTGCAGAGAAACGTTTGAGACTGAACGGATAAACAACATTGCCACTAGGCAGCCATCTTGGTTCTCAAAAATGTTTTGTTATCACTATTTCTCAAGAAGTACAAGAGGAGTCTTTTCAAAGTTTTGGGTCACCTGAGCTTTAGGTCTGTCTTCATGCATCATCCGTAAACATTTTACATTTTCAAATTAGCTGAAATACTGTCAAAGGGATTTCATTGATACTTCATGGGAATCTTACTGACAACTTCCTGACCAAGTGTTATTTTTCGGGTTGATAAGAAATCCAATGTGGCCATCACAGCAGCCATTTTGAAAATCTATTTCAAACTTGAAGTCAAGTTTTACTGGGCTGATTTAGCTGAAACTTGGTAGGAATGATTGACTCATGGTTCTGACAAAGTGATGTTATTTTTCAGGTAGATCTGAAATCCAATATGGCCGCAATGGCAGCCATTTTGATAAACTATTTCAAACTTAATGTCAAGTTCTCTGGGCCAGTTTAACTGAAATTCAGTAGGAATGATCGACTAATGGTCCTGGTAAAATGTTTTTCAGGTCGATCAATAACCAAATATGATTCTATTTTGGAAAAAAACTATTTAAATCTCAAAATCAAGTTCTACTTGGCCGATTTAACTGAAACTCAGTCTAGAAATTATCAACTCATTGTCCTGATAAACTTAACATTATACTTAGTTATTTTTTACTCAAATTTTGGTAGGGATGATTGACATCACTATCTCTACTTTAATTTCAACAACAAATATTAATACTGTAGAACTCGGGTGACCGTTAAGGCCCATCAGCCTCTTGCTAAGTGTCTACAGCAGTGATATCTGTGTACCTGGACGTTTATCTAAGTGTCTACAGTAGTGATATCTGTGTACCTGGACGTTTATCTAAGTGTCTACAGCAGTGATATCTGTGTACCTGGACGTTTATCTAAGTGTCTACAGCAGTGATATCCGTGTACCTGGACGTTTATCTAAGTGTCTACAGTAGTGATATCTGTGTACCTAGACGTTTATCTTAGTGTCTACTGTAGTGATATCTGTGTACCTGGACGTTTATCTTAGTGTCTACAGCAGTGATATCTGTGTACCTGGACGTTTATCTAAGTGTCTACAGAAGTGATATATCTGTACCTGGACGTTTATCTTAGTGTCTACAGTAGTGATATCTGTGTACCTTGTCGTTTATCTTAGTGTCTACTGTAGTGATATCTGTGTACCAGGACGTTTATCCTAGTGACTACAGTAGTGATATCTGTGTACCTGAACGTTTATATATGTGTCTACAGTAGTGATATCTGTGTACCTGGACGTTTATATATGTGTCTACAGTAGTGATATCTGTGTACCTGGACGTTTATCTAAGTGTCTACAGTAGTGATATCTGTGTACCTAGACGTTTATCTAAGTGTCTACAGAAGTGATATATCTGTACCTGGACGTTTATCTTAGTGTCTACAGTAGTGATATCT
>JAULCA010448389.1:0-10309 GCA_032360845.1 Crassadoma gigantea | reverse complement strand
TCAAATGTATTCGTCCCGTTGTAGAGTATGATCACTATAACAAATGTATACCTCCCGTTGTACAATGAGACCTCTATTACAAATGTTTCCCTCCTGTTGTAGAATGTGACATCTATAACAAATGTTTCCCTCCTATTGTAAAATGTGACCTCTATAACAAATTTTACTCTCCTGTTGTAAAATGTAACCTCTATAACAAATGTATCCCTCCCGTTATAAAACGTGACCTCTGTAACAAATGTTTCCTTCCTATGGTAAAATGTGACGTCTATAACAAATGTTTGCCTCCTGTTGTAGAGTGTGACCTCTATAACAAATGTATTCCTCCATTAAAAAGTGAGACCTCTTTAATAAATGTATCCCTCCCGTTGTAGAGCGTGACATCTATAAAATATGTTACCCTCCCGTTGAAAAGTGTGACCTGTTCGACAAATGTATCCCTCCCGTTGTAGAGTGTGACCTCTATATCAATTGTATCCCTACCGTTGTAAAGTGTGACCTCTCTAACAAATGTATCTCTCCCGTTGTAGAGTGTGACTTTTCTAACAAATGTATTCCTCCGTTGTGAAATGAGACCTCTTTAATAAATTTATCTCTCCTGTTGTAAAATGTGACGTCTGTAACATATGTGTCCCTCTCGTTGTAAAGTGTGACCTCTATAACAAATGTGTCCCTCCCGTTGTTGATGTAGAGTGTGACCTCTTTATCAAAAGTATTCCTTCCGTTGTATAGTTTGAACCTTCAAAAAAAATGAAAGGAAATGTATCCCTCCTGTTGTAAAATGTGACGTCTGTATCAAATGTATAACTCCCGTTGTAAAGTGTGACCTCTATAACAAATGTGTCCCTTCCGTTGTTGATGTAGAGTGTGACCTCTTTATCAAAAGTATTCTTTCGTTGTATAGTTTTAACTTCAAAACAAATGAAAGGAAATGTTTCCCTCCCGTTGTAAAATGTGACCTCTATAACTAATGTATCCCTCTCGTTGTAGAGTATGACCTCTTTAACAAATGTATCCCTCCCGTTGTCAAGTGTGACCACTATGACAAATGTATCTCTCCCATTATAGAATGTGACGTCTATAACAAATGTTTCCCTCATGTTGTAGGGTGTCACCACTATAACAAATGTATCCCTCCCGTTGTAAAAAGTAACCTTTAAAACAAATGTGTCCCTCCGGTTGTAAAGTGTGACCTCTATATCAAATGTATCCGTTCCGTTTTGTAGTTTGACATCTGTAATAAAAGTTTCCCTCCCGTTGTATAGTTTGACCTTCATAACAAATGTAAGGGACTACATCCCTCAGATTGTAGGATGTGACTTCCACAATAAATCACACCTATTGTTGAATGTTATTCTATAATGAATCTGTTTTTCACGTCGTAGACTGATACCATTATAATAAATGTATCTCTTTCAAAGTAAAGGATTACTTATACGCACAAAGAATCCATGCTGTTTGAAATGAACACACAAATTCCTTTCATTGGCAACACTCATCTTTCCATTTTAGATAAGTTTTTGGTTTGGATTAGCATTGTTTGACATCATATCGCGGAACTGATGCCATCTTTATAGTGCTACCTCACTGAAGCATACTGCCGAAGACAACCAAGCAGGACATCCCACCCGGTCACATTAAACTGACAATAGGCGAACCAGTTGTCCCACTCCCGAAATGCTGAGCGTGAAGCAGGAGCAGCAAATACCAATTTTATAGACTTTTATATGTCTCGGCAAGGGGACATGGCCCAGATTCCTCCTCACAGGGGCGAACGCTCAACTAGAGGCCAAAAGTGACGCAGTGTCAAGGGAAACATTAGGAAGAAGAAAGTTGAAAGGAAGAAGAGAAAAAATATGATCCTTAATTTAGTCGCCTCTTACGATCATTCAATGGGGCAGAAGGTGCAATTATTACGCCCTACCTGCAGGGCAGGCTTCTCAAGAATAAGGAAATAGAAGAAATGCAGTAATGAATATGTTTATTCTTCATGAATCGTGGTAATCTTGAGTTTTGTTTTCATATAAGTATGTTGACCTGAAACAGTGAATACACAAAGTTTAAAGCTTCATACATGAAACCGCATTGTGGGAGTGCTCTACATATGTATGATTATTGGTGAATGGTCTTGATTGGGTCTGTATACGACTGAGAATTCCCCTTTTTCTCATGTATATATCATTAGCATGCGGCAACAAACTTTAAATGTCAAAATCGAAGATGGCAGCCTGTCGGCCTTTTCGAGTTCCCGATTATGCTCAAAATCAAACGGACACAATTATAGACCGAGCAATTTCTACCTAAAATATGTTTATTACGTTTGAGAACTATCCATTTGCTTCAGGTACTTCTCAAGAAAGAGCGATAACAAAATGAACCTATGGCAAGCCATCTTAACATTTCTTACAAGTGCAATGTCAATCTTATATTTCACAAAATTATATATCTTATCAGATATCTTATATGGAAATTAAATAAGATAAAAAAGTACATTTATAAGCTACCTTATATTTGAAATAAAATCTACAATTTATCTTATATAATTGAAATCTCGTTTCTATATGAGAAATGGCATTGAAAACGATAACTGAATTCTCCCATCGGAGCGCTTTGAAAATCGAATGAACCTGCGCTCAATAGCGGAAAGAAATATATCGAGAAGACAAACATTTTTTTTTCCAGGTTCTTCAGAACGTATTATTGGTCATATAGATCAATCGAAGTCGACACCAACTTTCCACGAATGAAAACCTGCGAGAAGGAGATTTTGTTTTTGGCAGTAGACAAAATCTCGTTCCAATATAAAACATCTTATATAAGACGGTACTAAGTGTATGAGATATCTTATATATTGCATAAGATATCTTTTATAGAAAATTGAGATATCTTATGTAACATATAAGATGTCATAAATAGCATATGAGATATCTTAAAGGACACCTGGTGCAATTTCTAAATAAGGTATTTGATCTATATATTTCTTTTGGTAACGTATGGTTCCTCAAATTCAATTGTTCAGAAAAAGACAATACTGTTGCATGGATACATTTTGTATTCTATGAATACATACGTATTTTTAACATGCCCGTATTAGTTACGTATGTTTTCGGTAGGTAACGAATGTAACATCATGTCTTATGAGTTATCACAGATATTCGTTGAAACTTAAATTTAAAAATATTTTGGTAATATGTTATTTTTATGCAATATTGTTATACAAGGAAATTTATCAATTTAAGGTAGATTGTTGTCTTGGCTTATAGCTACACATTGTTTATTCGGAATGTTTACCCTCATTAAACATTTTGATATGGTAATTTTGTAATTGACGTGACTATTATTAAAATTGCTGAAAATCAAAGATTACCTATATTTGCATAGACTGTTACGCATTAATTCTGCATACGTACAAACGTACAAATGCATTGTATAACGTGCAACTCAAAATATTGTATATGTATTTATGGACAGTACTAACTGCAATGAATTAATAAACTAGAACGCAACATAATGGAGTATACAGGGCATTAACCTTCATGTTTTAAATAAAATAATACTTAAGTGACAGAGAAACACTATGGAGAGATGATATTTGAGTTGGATGATTTTCTTCCATCAGACCTTAAGTACAGTCACATCGCCCTATTTGATTCATATTGATTTCATGTTACAGTGTTTGCATACGAACGGTACACTCCTCTTCTTCCACACTTCTGGTGCGCTTGGATTACATCGGAAGTGATACCACTCGTTACAAATTTGGCATTGTATCATTGGTTCACCTTCATCTGGTTGCCTGCATGAGCAGTGAACGGCGACTGTAACGGTATGTTTGATGCAACCTCGTCTCCTTCTGCGTATATATGGGAATATACTGATTTCGTTAACTTCGAAGCATTCTTGAAGATGTATTCTCATTTGTGACTGGTCCCACACGTACATGGACGGATCTAATCCTAGAACGAGGGCCGTTGTGTTTGCAATGGCAAATAGTCCACAATCCGCGCCGCCCCTTTGTTGTTGACATGAAATGTGATCTATAGTCATCTCTGCACATACTGTCTTTACAGTTCGTCACAGCTTTTTCGGAAGCTACTGGAGATGTTGATTCCCATACTGTCGTATACTGAAATTACATTCTCTTTAGGTGAGCTGGCGACAGTGACCCAGTGATTATTGTTGACGTTTAGAATTTGCACAAAAAGTGGGTTTGGTTTTTCCATATCTTCTCCAGTTCCTGATTTCTGAAAAAGAACGCAGCTTTGCAGTCCCGAAATCCCAGATTGACTTTCAGAAAGAAGATTTTGGGCCCTGTCGATTGTCCGGTCGTCCAACCAAACTCCGGGACGTAAATTCGGATATTCGATTGCTGAAGACGTTTGGGTTGTCTCGGCAGTAACACTATTGTCTGGTGTTTGAATTGCATTTGGCTCTGTTATCAAAACAATAGAAGAGACCGTTGAGTGTTTCGTGTAGTCAGGAGAGTTGCTATGAGGTGATACATCCTCTTGGTCCACATCCATAACGGCATCTTCATTACCAAACCCTAGACATTGCTTGTCTTCCAATTCCCCCTTCCGCTTCTTTACGTTAGGTTTAAGATGGATCAATGATACTTTGCGTTTCAACACCTTTCCTTCCTTGGTTAGAGAAGCTTGTCCCTTCTGCAAAGATTCGATGCGATAGGGCCCTGTCCATAAAGGCTTCAGTGTATCTCCCTTCCTGCCGACATTTTTTGCATCTCTTTTTATGACTTCGTCGCCTTTTTGGAAGGAGAATGCCTAACATCCCTTTTTCTTTCTCTCTCAATACTCCCTTTTTTGTCTTTCTTGAGCTCTGGCTATGTTGTCTCCTACTTCTCTGTAGATGTCTACAAATTGTTCCTGTCTCCTGTCCAACGTTGCAGGATCGGGAGATTCCTGCATAATGGTGTCAGCACCTTCCTCATCTCCCTCAACATCGCAAAACTGGCAGAATTGTCTCGGCTTTCTCCCAAACATTACTTGGTACGGGCTGAACTTGGTCGATGCAGACTGACTTGTATTTAGACCGAAAGTGCAAGGCGAAAGGAAGTCGTCCCAATCGTCCTGTTTGTCGTTGATTTGTTTTGAAAGCATGCGTTTTATTGTCTGGTTGCTTCTCTCATCTTGTCAATTCGACTGTGGATGCGGCTGTAATGACATGCTTTATTCCAAAAAGTTTAAATAACTCGCCATTCAGATTGTTTACAAACTCTCGTCCTTGGTCTGTGATTATCCGTTGCGGAGGACCGAAACGAAAGAAGAGATGTTGTAAATGAAACGCAATGTTATGTGAACATTTGGAGGCAATTGCAAAGCATTCAACCCATTTACTGAATAAATCTGTAATTGTTAAGCAGTATTTATTCCCGTTCTTAGTTGTCGGAAAGGGGCCTATTAAATCCATTCCTAAGATTTCCCAGGGCCCTGAGGAGTGTATGGGATTTAACTGAGGTGTAACAGTTTTGATCTTTTCACAACGTTGACACTTGTCGCATGACTTTATCTGCTCCTGCACAAAGTCCGAGATCTTCCTCCAAAAGTGAAGCTCGCAAATTTTCTGCCTCGTTTTATTCATACCCAAATGAGCACCATGTGGTGAGGAATGAAGATCTTCAAAGAATTCACTCTTCTCTTCTGAGGAGAAAAACTACTTTCAATGATTTCTCCCGGAAGCTGTACCTCAGAACATTATCAACAATAGAGAAACTCTTGCAGAAGCGCCCAAATGAATACCTTTCTGATTTAGTCTTCACGTCATGAGGATATTGCCCGTCCTCAAGATAGCATCGAACACCTTGCAAGTCATGGGATTTTCCCATCTATGAAATCGAAGTTAAACAATTAAGAACACTTTTGCCACTCCTTCAAATAACTCAAAACGACATACATATACTTATTATACACACTAAATATTTATATCCGGAACACCGAAAAAAGTATTGAAGTTAAGAGATATATTTCAATTACTAGTCTTTTTAACTGGTATTATTTTCTTACACGTTTTTTTTTTCTGTCACCCATTTTTTTCTATTACTCTCTAATTAAAATACTATTATTCTCTTAATTGTAATGCAATGTTAAAGCCATATCTATGTACATTATATGTCTTGTAATTATTAAAGAGCTTATATTAAAGTGCTGAATTAACTTGTGCCAAATCATATTGCTGTTACATGTATCGTTTATGGTAATAGAAAATATTGGATTAAACTCGAAATGATGATTGTGTTACATATTGAGAACACATTTAATGTTACCATGTACGTTGGTCTCTTGCCGTCAAATCGCGTAGCGTCCAGTCCCGTCATGAATCAATCTTAAAAAAAATCTAAACAAATTTTATTTATATTTACACCATAGCACCATAGCATCACGGTTTTATTTGGCCAGATTCTGGTGGTCTCTAGTAAAGGTTGAAGAGTCAAACGTTAAATTTCACCGACTTTGTGATAAAATGTTTTTCAGTAAGTTACTCCATGACATACTCAACGAATCTGGTTCAAACCATGTCATAAGATAAAGTTCTACACCTATTAAGATTCTGGTAGCTATCGGTCCAGGTTAAAGGTCACATTTGAACATTTTCATGATAAAATTTGTTGTGTATATCAAACTGCATATACGGGTCAGGTATATGAGTAAAACTTTATAGACTACACTGTGGCATTGCTATTTCTTGACCAAATGACCAAAAGCCTGGTATGTGTAATGTGACACAAAAATCAGTGGGGAAAATTAACCAATTCCTATAATATATACATTTTAATACATAAAGCACTTTTATTATCTCATTTAAAAACCAAGTTTGTCAATTTTTAAAAACTCAAGCGACCGTTTATATAATATAACGTCACGGATTGACAATGCCACGAACATACATATTCCTCGAAAGTCATTCACTATATTGGTAACAAAACAAACAAACAAGAACATTCGAAAGTATAATTTCGACCTCTAGAAAGAGGTATGGCGCATGTTGACTTAGTTCGACCTGAAGGTGACCGTTTTCAAAATAAAAAAGTAAGTGAAAAAAACTTGAGTTTTTGAATACAAATCTTAAATCTGTAACATATAAATGTTATTATTTGCGAAATTAAGGTTTGCTAATTACAATGGATATTTCATTTTATGACCATAAAGTTGCATCACTGCACTATTTGCAATTTTCAAGGGGGATTTTCCCCATTTCAAATAATTTTTTGACATAGAGCGCATCGGAGGACCAACTTTTACAGTGTCATGTATTTTATTCTATGTACCAAACGACAACTTTAATTCTACTCTTAAATATAAGGACAGAAATGCAATATATGGTTGTAGAGATTGGACAGATATGCTATATATGGTTGTAGAGATTTGACAGATATGCTATATACGGCTGTAGAGGTCACCTCTATCGTTTATGCAGTTCCACGTTAAGCAAACTTCGTAGTTCATATTTTGAAAGTATTTTCATCATCAAAGTATATTTTATATTGGTACAAAGATAAGAATGTTGAGATACATGTAGATATACGATCACATGTATGCTGTACTACTTTATCGTCATCAATAGTCGTGTATTTATGACACTTTAAAATTTAACCTGCCCTGACATTTAACCATATATTAAGCTCAGTAACGAATTCTTCTTATTTTTTTATCTTTACAACATATCCCTCATACAAATATAGTACTTCGGTATTGAGGGTCTCACGATAGGTCACGTGATATTGTACCTGTATATTTAGCTCAGGCTATCGCGGTGCGTTGCTTAGGTCAGGATAAGCGTAAAACTACCATTACTCTTTACAACTGTCACTTTTTGAGAGTAAATGTTGTTATAGAATGTGCCACCAGAGATGTTCCTCAAGGCTAGAATCGAGTTAGATTTTCTGGCACTATTTTGAATCTTAACGGAATCACATGAAACCGACAAATCACAATACAGATAGGTTATATTACACGTATGCATTTTCGCGTTGTTTTTACATATACATGTATGTACATTGCCGATCCCCGAAAGTTTCTCAAATGTGTATGACCTGACACAGTGACATATGGCGATTATTATACGTCCTGCCCGACATGTATGGTAAGCCAAGATGTCAGTTATTAATGGAATAATATTGATACAGTACAAATTATATCGGATATCTTCTTTATACATGTAAGTAATATCATGAAGTTTTTAAGATATAACATAACTTATATGCTTACAAGTATCTAGTTTAAAGTTTATGAAATATCTCATGAAAGATGTCTCTCCAAACTTTCTTTCAAAGATATCTTTAATAAATGCTTTACAAGATATTTTATTTATAACATTTATAAGATATAAATATCGTTTAATTTTCTTTATATTTTATATATTATATAAGATATTTTACATTTTGTATAAGATATCTTATTTAAGCATAATTACATTTTTCAGATCTTCGATACAAAGGGGAAAAATCTTCTTCTCGATCATAAAGGATAAAAATATATCTTATAGAATAAATAATTAAGATATCTAATAAAGAAAATTTAAGAAGTTGTTTTCTTAAGAACGAGGCTTTTGAGAGACGAAAACAAGACATGCTACTTTCCTGTCATGCAGTAGTCGTTTATATGGCCTATAACCCGAAACGGAATGCAATTTAATGCTTACATTTCTATTTCTATGCCTTACCGTACACAAAAAAAATATGTACGACAGAAAATGAAATAAAAAATATCTCATGGAGAATCTGCAATTTTGAATAGGCGGAACAGCATATGGCGCGTGCTCCCTTTCCTACGACTGAAACTTTTCGCGCGCTTTCTCCTGGAACGGGGACATTGAAATAAAGTCTGTCGAGAACATCTATCGCAAAAAGAATTTTACTATGAATCAGTCGAACCTTTTTCATCTTTTGTACTGTTCTTGTCTCAAACTCAAGTAAAACCACCCTTCTAATAATTGTTAAGGCTATAAATTGCATCGTGTGTTTATTACGTCGCATTGCGGAAGCGTGTCCGCTGAATTTAAAAAAGAGTAATGCGGTCGTCATGGTAAAAAGTGAGCGTCCAGTCGCTTATAGAAATCGGATCGACGGCTGTTTAATATTGAGTTGTATGAGATCCCGAACACATGCATTTAATAGCTGTGCGACTACATTGTTTATATGGGTTATAACTCGTTATTTCATACAATACTAAGGCGATGCTTCAAATTCCGGCAATCATACGGGCTTTCACGAAGCGAACAGTGAGCGATTGAAAGCTTATTCAGTTTCGAAACAATTTCATTATATTCCAACAGTGTGATAATTTTAATGTGAATGAATACAGTACAGTAACTACGGTTTTCTACACCGTACAGAAGCGTATTCCGTCCACTTTTTTTTTAAATTTTTACTCGAAATTTCGACCTTATAACTCGAAATTTCGATACAATAGCTCGAAATTTCGATATAGTTACTCAAAATTTTGACATAATAATTCGAAATTTCGATTTAATAACTCAATATTTCGAGAAAGTAAGTCGAAATTTCGAGAAAGTAAGTCGAAATTTCGAGATATGGTTTTTCGTGTAGTAGGGCGACCGTGCTGGTGTTTAGGAAAGTGGTCAAGGAGCGAAGCAACGGTGGAGCTTAAGGGGGAGATGGTGAGCTATTACACCCACAGCTAAAAGTAATAAAAAAAAATTCAATTTTATATTTTTTCCTTTATTTGAGCATGCATGGTCAATACTGGTAGACTAGTTTTGCCTTAAGGGCAAAGCCCTGTAGAAGGGTCAAATGACCTATGATCGAAATCTAGAATCGCTTTGGTGCAATCTTGGGCATTTAAAATGTATTTAAGCTTAATAATTTGACACAGTTTAATTAACTTTGGAGTTTTTCTAACCAGATTCTGCAAAATCCTGATCATTGTGTTAACCCGCCAATTTAATTGGAATTAAACTATTTTACATCATTAATAAAACTCCGAATTAATACACCGGCTTTGCTTCCCGGTCTAATACTCTCTTTACAGTATTTAACATGTTAATCTTCATCACGTTCTGCTCTAGTTCTGTTCATTTAAGGAAAAGATGACCTTCACAAGAAATATTTCTTTCTCAGTTTAATCATTGCCATCGATATGAGGCGCTGAGGTTAACACTTTTCAGCAAATCATATTTTAAGGGAAAAGATACATGGTGCTATATGTGAAAAATGAAATTTACAAGAAGTGTTTCAAAATAGCTTACCGTTCTTTGATATGCTTATTATGTCGCCGTCATATGAACATTTCCCGCTTTCAAGAAGAGTCGTAAGCCGAGTTTTGCGCATGCGGAC
>JAULCA010448378.1:0-10309 GCA_032360845.1 Crassadoma gigantea | reverse complement strand
TCTAAACATATGTACAGAACCACTTATAACAGTTGCATTGATATTTGCATATGATGCTAAATATAACTGTGATATTCGATGAAGAGTTCATAGATAAAATATTAAGCTAAGTTCTACTGGACTGAACATCTTGTATTCCTGTGTTTAAATCTATTACACTATTTTGTGTTTATCATCAACTGGACTACCATTAAACAAACGAAATGTTGATTGAGTGTCTGGGATTGGTTGAACTCCTTAACTACGGGACGTTGCGGTTTGACGATTCCTGCCATTTGAATTTAATCTTCTTCTCTATGGCCATTTGTTCTTGATTTTGTAGCCTAAGATAGTTGTTTTAATTTTACAAATGTTTCACTTTACGAACTCTTAGAATAAGTAAACATTGATCAATATTTGATTGTGTATTGATAAATTACCAAAGACGGAATTTTATGTAACAATGTTTGTGTGATTATGTATGGAAATACGTAAACTTATCAGTTCAAACATATGTCTGTGTGGCTTAAACGATTAATTGCAAAACATTGATGTCAATCATTCAACAATATAGAAAATATTTTTGTAAGTCATAGCTTTTATTTATCATTTTTGATTAATTATCTTGAGTGAGTTCTCGATTTCAAAATAAATAAAGAAAGAAAATGCATCAAAATGATCCGGACTGACATATGAAAAATTAAGTCTAAAGGGAGGTAATTTGTGTTGTTTTTCCTTTTGTGTTAAAATCAGTCATTCACGTATGAAATCAAATCAGTGTTTTATTTGCATTGTTTAACATGTTTTCCATTGTGAAAAGTAGGTGTATTTACAAGAGATTATGTTTATTATTTTGCATATAATTTGTGATAAGAAATAGTTGGTCTTTTAAGAAAAGTCAGAAGTTACCTTTAACAAATAACAAAAAGAGAGTTGACTAGAAGTGATATATATACAAATAAATAATAAAATTAAAATGATATCTACAAAGAATTGTAATGCTGTAACCTTCCTAAATACAAGTAATACTTTTTTACATTATGCGTTTTGTTAACGGCATTTGAAATATCAGTTGCATAGTTTGTCATTATTTCCAAAAGTGACAACCGGTTCAAAAATAGCATATTGATAGCACATGGTTCATGGTGTTAGATGAAAACATATCCTTAAAACATGTAATGATAAGGACTAAAAACAAACTTTTGTTAAAACAAAAACTCTTCCAAAAACATAAGTACATACGCAATCATTTCTCTGTTTTTTTACGATTTGAGAGATGAAACCAACATAAAAATGCATACATATATGTACTGTAGTTTGTTCATTCTTTTTATGAAACCAATATACTTAATCTCAAATTTGATTCACCAATTTCGGTACTTGTTATGTCATTGATATATTTAAAGGTCGATGAGTTGCAAACACTACCGTTGTCCGTTACCCAGAAGATTATATTTTCTTGTGTTGTAATCGCACTCCTCTTGGTGTTGGCCATGGTCTACTAAGAAGGAACGAACTTAGCCATTCAGGGGCTGACCACAGGAACCGGTACAGTGTTTTGGCATCCCAGCCTACCACATAACGCGCAGATGGGAAGCGGGCAGTCAGCGCATGCGTATATGCCTCGATCACCTCACTGAGATTTGAAGACATGTTGCCATCGAAATCCATACCCGTTGTTACTATTTAAAATGAACGGAAACAGAAATAGTATTTTAAAGTGTGCTACTTAGATCAACAGTTCCCTATACCACGCGACTTTGTTCTTTTAACTAAAACTTAATTAACTGCCATTAACAAGAACAAGGTGTATATCACTCATACACTCGGCCGCATTTTTAGACATTTTTAAAAAGAAACATGAATCATGAAAATTAAATCGATACAGTTTCGAGTTCAACTGTTTTAGTTTAATAAGTTGTTTAAATGAAGAACATCTCAGAAAATTCATGCTTGAGCACACAATGCGTCAATCTTAATATGGGCTAGTAAAGAACGCATGAATACTTACACCTATTCACGAAGTCTTCCCCGTAATATTCCCTTTTCTCTTCATCAAGCGCTTGATACCGTTTCTTCAGGTTCTCTCTAATTCCCTCTCCGGAACAGAAGTTGGTTTTGTATCCACTCGGCTCTATGATGTGGACAGATATTCCCGATTTCCATAGCTCAGACCTGAGATATTCAACGAATTTTATGAGATTTTCTTCTAAACTTAAGTTTGCTTTTTGCTACATCTACGCGTGCACACTATCGCTTATATATATATATATATATATATATATTTGAAAACAGGTCAGAGTGAACACTATGTAAAAGTTAACAACAATGGCAACATCATCGTTCTATAAACTATATAATTGAAACTGGTTGTAAATAAAGAAAAGTCATGAACAATAAAACTGAATTTTGATTATGAATTATTTTACCTTAAAGAATCAGCGAATCCCTCAGCGGCGAACTTGGAGCAGACATATGGAGCCCCGCCGATAGCTACTCTACCGGACACGCTTGTCGTGTTGACAATTCGACCTTTCTCTCTCCTAATGAGCGTCAGGAATGTCCTCGTCACTTCTATAGTTCCATACAGATTCACGGCCATCACAGACTTGTAGTCGTCGATGTTCAACCAATCAGAGGCAACGTAACAACACTGCCCGAATATACCGGCATTGTTAACTAATCCCCACAGTCCTACAACATACACATGTAAAGATTATAAGAATGTATTGACCCATTCACCCCTAATATCATATTTAAACCTTTCCATACCGTAGCCTTGGCAAGTCCAGTTTAAAAATGTAGAGGGGTTGGGTTTAGAAAGAAGAGAAAACTATGTCGTTCACGTATCACAACATTCCTGAAATGGTGAATCGAGATAGGCATTCATGCATAATTTACAGAATGTACGCCCCTGCATCAGGCATAACATAACGCTTTAGGTCTTAGAATGTGAAAACGATACCACATACCATGAAATAAATATCACCACTCACCTTTTGGTAATTAAGTATATATCCCCTCCCCACCACCCAAAATCAAAACAACAAAAAAACAAAACAAAAACAAAAACAAAAATATCGGCAAACAGTCTTTCTACTATCCTATACAAGCTTTGCAGATACCTAGGGATTATAACGTCTTATGTTGAAAATCTCCTTACCTCTTCCATCAGGTAGTCTACTCTTCACCTCTTCATAAGCTTTGCGTAAACTTTCTTGGTTGGTGACATCAAGGTCAATAATGCAAACTCGATTAGATGTGGCTTTTCTCAGATCGTCGCCTCCCTTTTTTGTCAGACATCCGGCAAACACATTCATGCCGAGATCGTCAAGATGTTTGGTCAGCAAGTTACCAAAGCCCGAGTCACACCCGGTTACAAGGACATAAAGGTCCTCGCGCTTCTTGATTTTTAAGTTACGCCACTGCCACCGAATGACCACAAGGGCAGTCACAAAGAGGAGAGTAAAGATGATGAGGATGAACGCTAGCATCTTAATTCTGAAATATAAAACGAAAATAGCCTAGTTAATATAAATGATAAAAGCCTTATCTTCATCAAAAGTATCTTCATTTAATGTTGGGTGATGAATTACAGGTTATCAAATAACAATTTTTTGTTCGTCGTTTCTTCTTCAATACAAAAACAATTGTTTGCATATAATCTGAGATCCAAGCATTAATTTGAAAACAATAAAAAAGATAAACATTTTTACAAAGATTAAGTTCTAAATGCTACACATAAACATATTAATTGGTGCAGCGCACTTGCAAGATTACTTTCCAATTTGCTAATTTAAAACCTACGATTCTTACCAGTTTTGCTTCTGTATATGAAGTGTTGGTTCGCCAGACGGTACTAATGAGATGAGGGTGTGGAGGTGGAGTTTATATACAACCTTGGTCCATCAGTACACATACCTCACACTTACGTATACAAAGTCCAGCTCTACGTCATCGCCGACTCGCCACTATCATTGATTGTATGTACACAATTTACACACGTCTGGAAACGTATGGTTTCTTCATAAATATATAAATATCATTTTGTAAGCTCCATTGCGGTAAAGTTTGACGTAATCTTTGTCCAGTCACTATTTTTATCCTATCGGTAAAAAATAAATGTTTTTGTTTTTACATATCAGGTAGTAATGGTGAACGAAAAGTGTTATTACATGACAAGATCCTTCACGATCAGGATTTTTTGCTTGTTTCAACAATTCTTTTACATGATGATAAGTGTTTAAAGCAGCACATGCACGGTATATATGCAAATTAATTAATTAATTACAGCAACTAAATAAGAACAATATGTTACAAGATTTGATATATGGATAGATATGCACGTGCCCAGTTTTCTAATTACTCGACCGAACTTAATGTAGGTAATAGAAGACACTAAATGAATCGCTAACGCCTCACTTGGCAATACCTCGCTTTTCAGCTCGATGTTAAACGATAGCCCAAGCGATAAGATTATCAATTCTGTTTCCACAAAAAAAACTACTCTTTTTAATTAGTTCAGAACTGAAACGGTGTCCGTGGGGACTGGTTCATCCATTGTCCATATAATATGACCGGATGTAGGTAGGGTGATGGTTTGCAGGTTTGTAGGACATATCTGTGTGACGAAACTATAATGTGATGTCCTTAAATGTCCTTGGTTGTTAATGGGACGTTCAACAGGGTGAAACCAAACCAAACCTATAAAGTGACCCATGAGTCACCAAATTTCCCGAGGACATTAGCACTTCTACAGCGACGTTGCCTTTCAAATAAACCAAAGCCAATACAGTGCAACTTCTCTAAACCGAACAGGCATGGGACATGAACATTTGTCCGGTTTAGAGAGGGTTCGGTTTGGAGAAATGAACGTAAAATTGACCGGTCGGGATCCGGATATGATTGTTTCGGTGACGTTTTTTATATTATATTTATATGTGTACGTGAACTCACTATAGCGCAAGTATTGTATTAAGTTTATTTTCCTATTTTTACAACAAATCTTCATTAGCAATTATTTCAGTTTTTTCCGTATTAAAATTATTGAGGATATCGAGCTGCTTCTTAAGGTATACATGGTATCAGAAATTAACACTGTCCGTTTTCTTTATTAACAAACACAACTTACACATATTGAGATATGTAAATTGTAAGATTATATTATTGCTGATCTTCTTCAAAAGTTCCTGTCCGAATTCCCACGATCCGTGATAAGATCCATCCAATGAAATTATTGTTAAGAAAAACGCTTATTTATCACCTTTTTCTTCTGAAATGAATTCAATATAACTTTGAAATTGATTTACACCTAATTGAAACTTTTCATTTTATCACAAACATCCATACAGTGGTAGTATATGATAAACCCTGTGTTAATTAACATATATATCGTTGCCAGAATTAACCGGCCTTTTATTTCACAAATATTTCTAACGTTGAGTTAATATGATGTCAGAATTAAAATTAATACTTTCAATGTTTAGCATAGTTTCACATAATGACAAATACTTTTCATGTTTTGTTTTTTGGCAAGTCTCCCGGTTAATGTATCGATGTCGTATCGTCGGTGAACAAAAACCGGGATGTATACCACAGTTTCTATTCCAATAATGTTTGTTATTTATTAATAACACATTTCATCCACTTTTGTTTTCTTTTACAATACGATATTTCTGTCACGTGGTTCTATAAATAGATCATGAAATGCTGTAAGGATGACGTGGGCTCTTGAACATGCATAACAGTACCGTATAAGTAAACAAGATAAGCAGACAATCATTTCTTGTCCAAACTAGCGTAAATTTTGAAAACAAATACGTTTTCAAAAATGTATCTTTAAAGTAGCCTAAATTTGTTTTGAAGTTATTTCTCATCTTAAAATGGCCTTTTAGCCATAATCAACAGCCAACAAAATATTGGCTTGTCAATTTCAACATGTGTCTCTTTTTTGTTTTTTTGTTTTTTTAAGGTGGTGTCTCGTATTAGGTTGTGTCTCGTTTTGTTAAGGTAGTGTTTCGTGTATGGTTGTGTCTCGTTTTGGGTAGGTAGTGTCTCGTATTAGGTGGTGTCTCGTTCTGTGTAGGTAGTGTCTCGTGTTTGGCTGTGTCTCGTTCTGGGTATGTAGTGTCTCGTGTTTGGTTGTGTCTTGTTTTGGGTAGGTAGTGTCTCGTGCTTGGTTATGTCTCGTTCTGGGTAGGTAGTGTCTCGTTTTTGGTTGTGTTTGTTTTGAGTAGGTAGTGTCCCATTTTGTGGTATGAAGTACACCGGTTGGGGTTAGGAAGTGTCCTGTTTTGTTTTTTTGTTTTTGTGTGTCCCGTTTCGGGTATGTAGTGTCCCGTTTCTGATTTTAGTGTCGCGTTTCGGGTATGTAGTGTCCCGTTTTGGGTTTCAGTGTCGCGTTTCGGGTTTGTAGTGTCCCGTTTAGGGTAGGTAGTGTTCCGTTTTGGGTTTTAGTGTCGCGTTTCGGATTTGTAGTGTCCCGTTTCGGATAGCTAATGTCCTGTTTCGGGTAGGTAGTGTCCCGTTTTGGGTTTTAGTGTCGCGTTTCGGGTTTGTAGTGTCCCGTTTCGGGTAGGTAATGTCCCGTTTCGGGTAGGTAGTGTCCCCTTTAAGGGTAATGTCCCCTTCTGGGTAGTGTGTTATATAGGTAGTATCCCGTTTTGGTTAGAATCCCGTATTTGGTACACTGACGTTAGACTTATATATTAACTTATATGTCATCCTACTTGATACATTGACACATGTTGTAATTTCAATGACCTGCACTCATTTGACTTTCGGTGTCTAATCTAATTCTGACGAAATTCGGGTATCTTGACCGATATTTCAGCTGTCACATGCACATATGTATTATTCTAAGTAAACATCGATTACAATAACAATTCATATCATCATTGATATACTTAAAGTATATTTATTGCGTTGTCCCTTTTGCACTAAACTGTTTACAACAAATTGGGTAATAACATGTTTACACACATCTGTCATTTTAAATCATGTATTGATGTTAATTTCACGCGTACTAATCCTGTAGTAGTGGAAATGTTCGCGTGTTGAAATGTGTGCGCTATGACTCTCTATACAGATCGTGGTAAGGAAATGAACCCGTAGGAAATATTTCTGTTAAATATTCTATCTAAATAAAACCCGAATGATGTATATCTCGGTGATTTGCTCAATACGAAGAGGCGAGTAACTCTACACATTGGTAATTTTAATGTATCAAATATGACATTTCATCTTTACAAACCTCAAAATCGTAGAGATGGCAATACCACGATGGTCTAGGTCCTTTCGTATTGTAATTCAATCCTTTTCTGTGTATGCTGTCTGTTAAATCGGTATAAAGGACATTCCAATATGGCTGCAACATCAAACTGTACATCAAATTGAACAATACATTCCGTCAGCATTTAACTATCCCTTAAACAAAATAATAATCATCCAAGATTCTCAAACATAATTGAGGTACTTACACACTAAATTGGAAGAAAACACTTCAAATCTCAAGAATGATGACATGTATTTTGATTGAATATTTAACAATTATTCATCAAGCTGACAAGACTTTTGATGCAAGACGATCCATATTACCTGAGTGAAAATCTGTAGTGAATGGTGTACAGGTAAAATCTCACTTGCTTTGCATGGTTTTTCCCCAACTTCGGTCAGCCTTGTTCTCTTTCTGCTCAATTTTGATTAATTCAGGGGAAATGTATGCCATTATTCTGGAGATGTGACACATTTTCTTACATTTTTGTCGACAAATACATCCCCACGGATATCCAACCTTATGATATTAACAAGTTTAAATGAGTGTTTTTCCTGAATTTTGTCTTGAATAGACACCTTAAAATTGAGTTTTTTCACCAGTTATTGAGTGTTTTGTCTGAAATTAAGTGTGCATGTACCTCAATAATGTTTGAGAATTTTGGAGAAGTATTATTTTGTGACAGGGATTGTTCAACGGAATGCATTATTGAATTGGATATACAGTTTGGTGTGGCAGCCGTATTGGAACGTCCTTAAAAAGCCTAATGTAAGTATCATGATTCTTAGAATCGCTTACTAAGATTTACTACTGAAATGTTACAATGTTCATGAACAGTTTGAGTGCTATTAATACGTCCTATTCAATATTTACTCAACCTTCCACCTCCATTATGTTAAGGTGCAACATGTTAATATATTTATATTTGTTTTACCTTTTTAAGGATGTTATGTCATATTCCTAAAAGACGGTTAAAAAAAATTCTTGTCCGATCATTTCAATCATTGATCAAGTGAATATGTTTAACTAAACATGTTAGAATGACAGGGTTTTAAAGTGGCTGTATCATTTGAAAACATTAAGATATATGCTAAAATCTCCTTTTTTTTCTTTAAAATTTGTCCAAAATATCAATGTATCACAAACCGTTACATATCAGTGTACAACTTTTCTGCATGTGAACGTTCGCATTATCCAGACATTCCCTATCTAATCGTTATCAGGTTTATTTGTAGTCGGTCTAGTCTTGTGTATATACACATACAGATAAAGAAACACTTATAATTTTTCCATGGCGAGGACACACGAACTCACTGTGTCTATTCTTCCACAGAATTGTTTTTCGCCTATTAAGGAATACTTTGAAATATAAACGGTTGAAATTTATTTTCAATAGTTTATATTCATGTTAGATTTCTCGAGATAGATTTTTCAAAGTACAGATTGCTTTCATTTATTTTCATTTCCATCATCAATATATTTTAAAGATATATCTACCAATGCATACAAACTACTTTTGATAAAAATGGAATATTAATTTGCATATTATGCCAATGATATAAGTAAACCATAAGTATGATTTCAAAATGCTTTATATTGTTAAAACTGCACTTAGTCTGCCTTTAATTAATGTACAGACTTGAAGCCTCTGTATGAACCACATTGAGAGTGACACGAAAAGACTATATTAATCAAAAGGCTATATTAATCGATTATTGTAAATCAAAATAATCGTGCGGCAACATAACGGTAAAATTGACATTCTTTTGCCGAGAACTGTTCCTCGGTAATCGATATAGAACTGATATTGTTATCCTACGGTTGATAATTTGGTTGTATTATTAAGCTAATCCAAACGCTAACGTGGGAGAGAATTTTACAAATTTTTACACTGATGTAAAACCAAGTGATCTTTAACAAGAAATTACCAGTGAGTTCAAACGCTGATACGAAGTATTCTCGAACTATCTATACTTATTTCAAATGTTTAACGTTTTTTTCATTTCCTTTCCATGTGTTTTTTTTTTCTCTATTTGATATAAAAAATGATATCAAAAATGAAAATCATCGTGCTGTAAAATCAATTTTATCTGATATTTCATTTAATCGATTGTAGCACAAAAACATAAACAAACAGAAATGTCTGAAAATATTGATACGTTCACTTACTTAATCATGTATCTTTTATTTTAAAAACATTTATTGTGTTAACACTTTAATTGCCTCTAAAAAATTCAGTAACGAAAAAAAAAAAAAAAAAAAAACAGCGTAAATTACCGAGTTTAAGTTGACAAATCAATTATTCTTTTATGGCAGCAGTTTATTTTAATGCTAACACTTGCCTTGGATTTGAAATAAGAGATCATTGTTTACAGTTTTTTATTTGAGAGGTAACTTTCTACAAATTATGAAACAAAGAAATAAACAGAAACAGGTTTATTCAACTTCAAATGATTACAATAAATTGCTGCGTAATAAAAACAAGTAACATGTTAGCTGCTAGTAAGGTATATTAAACTTTTGTGTTATATATGACTAGAGAAAAAAATCCGATTATATATAATATTTTGAAGCCGTTTTATAGCTAAATGCTTCATATCCGTATCTAAAGTTTCCCTGCAAATGAAAAAGAGCAAAGTGTCACTTCCATAACGTTTTCTTAATTGTAGGTAAATCATAAATTATTGATAAAATATACATGGAAAAAATTTACATTTCAGAACTTCATAACAAATAATGCGTATCTACCGCTAAGCTGAATAATGGAAGTAGTAAATCCCCCAAAAAATGAAATAAAATAAATTCAAATCGATATCAAAGCAAACGTTAGATAAAAAAGTGAACAATTAACTTGGCATTCATATTTGATTTGATGTATTTGTGTATACTGACATTAACAGGGTCAATCCTACTTTTTTGGTTTTTCTTTTAAGATTTTGGCATAAATGTAAACTAGCGATTTCATTATGAAAATATAATTTATATATGAAATATTTCTGTAATAAAGTAGCATTTGAAAGTTAATAACAAACCAAAACTTACGCAGTCCCTTCGGTA
>JAULCA010448367.1:0-10312 GCA_032360845.1 Crassadoma gigantea | reverse complement strand
CCACCACCTGACAATCCACAAGGAGTTTGTTCTGACGGTATTCATTGTGGGACGCCACCACCTGTGAATCCACAAGGGGTTTGTTCTGACGGTATTCATTGTGGCACGCCACCGCCTGAAAATCAACAAGGGGTTTGTTCTGATGGTATTCATTGTGGAACTCCACCACCTGAGAACCAAAATGGTGTTTGTTCAGATGGTAAAAACTGTAACACACCTCCACCTCAATCTCAACAGAATTCTTCCTTTGTTACATCGAACACTCAGAGTGACAGTACTGAACAAGTTCAAAACAATTCTGAACCAATGAACACTGGTCCTCCTGTTATCCCAAATGATCAGCATCCTGTGCCTTTACCAAATCAGGTCAATCAAAGTGAGGTTCAGTCACAAGGTCAGTCTTCACCAATATCTAAAAATGTCCCTGTCAACATATTTAAACCGATCGCTCCTCCGAATGTGGCCACAACCTGCAATTTGTCTACTTGCCCGGAGCCTATTGTTGTGACCACTGTGGTCCATCCGGTCTGTCCGACCCCACCTTCTAGTACTGGACCTGTTTGTAAGGATGAGGCAATACCTTCACCACAGCCTCCTGTTCCTGTCCCTCCTGGTACTGCTCCTTTGTCCTATGTGAGTCATGCTTCATCTGATGTACCTCCTCCTCATCAGCCCCTTGTGCCTTCGTCAGGATCTGCTTTCACTGGGGAAGTGGTACCTGTATCCAGACCTACACACATCTCTCCAAATACTGCTCCAGAAAACAGTCCCACAACAGACACAGGTACAACCATGACAACACAGCCACCAGTTTCTAGTCCTGTCACAGTTGGTGGTTCAGCAGAATCTCTGTGTGCCAACACACCAATAGCCACGCCATCGTCATCAAGTATTGCTCCAGTATTACCTGTGTCATCCATTGCTCCACCATCCACACACATACCTGCTCCAGTCTCCACCTCCTGTCATGAGGTATTAGATAAAACAACTCCACCTACATTAAGTCACGGTGAAGTTGCTGTTCCGTCCACTGAAGCATACCCACATGTAGCCTTAAGTTCTGGATCTGAACCTAAATTGGTACCCACATCATCAACAAGTCCTAGAGGTTCTAAGCCAACCCAAATGTCGCAAACAGCAGAAGGTCCTACAGCACTGACGCAACATTCAGATAAAAGTCCCATTGCAACTGATATACCTCTGTCCACACCCAATTCTGTAGCAAGTAAGGTGCCCTCATCAGAGGGTTCCCTGGAAGCCAAATTGCCTTCATCAACACATGGATCACTTACATCACATGCGCCTCAAGCTACACAACAGTGTATTACGACCATACCTCAGTCTGCACCAGGCTCTATGTCAAAACATTTACCTTCTGATGCAACTCCTGGTGCCTCGGTTAAACATGCCATGCCACATCAGCAGCATGCTGAGAGACACCCTGGATTCAAGCCACCCATGTCCCAGGCAGCTGGTATGCCTGCTCACCCTCCAGGTATGGTACTATCTTCAGCATCCTCTGCTCTACAGCAAATGGCTAATGTTGTGCCAACCGGCTTTGCTGCACCCAAAGGCATCCCTCAGACCTCTGCTGGAGACACTCCGGAGCAGACTTCAGTCTCACATACATCTTTGATAGAATCACAACAACAAACAATGTTATCACAAGCTATGGCTCACTCATCAATAGCGGCATCCATCCTGAGCTCCACTGCCTTATCAACAGGACCATCTACATCCGTGTCAGGACCTAGCCCACATCAGCCTCCTTTTCAACACATGTATCAAGGAGGCCAAAAGGGTCAAATACCAAGACAGATGATGCCATCTGCATCCATGCCAGGACCAAACACCTCGATAGCTGCCTCGAGGCAGGGAGGTCATCCTAGTATGGTCCCAACCTACCCCATGGCACAGGGCGTGCCCAGGATGTCTCCCCACTCTAGAATGGGTCCTGAGCAGAGACCCCCACAGATGTCCATGATGGGGCATAGACCATACCCTCCACAGGGAGCAAGGCCACCACCAGGCCTGCAGCACATGCCTTCACACCAACGAATGAAGATGCCACCTGGCTATCCACAGTACCACATGCCACCTCACATGCAGAGGATGCCACCTCCAATGTTGCGTCCCGAGCAGATGTCAGCAGAAGGTGTGCCAATGGCGACTCACATGGGGCCACAAGGGATGATGGAGACCATGGGAGAGCAATTTCCCCCAGGCACTATGCCCATGTCAACAATGGCCAGCCACCAACATTTGCAACACCCACCTTATTCCAACACTTCTCCGGGAGCCCCACAATTAGTCGCTTCCAATCACCAGATGGAGAACATGATGCGAATGAGACATCCACAGTATCCTATGGGACCTGGCTTTCCTCAAAGAATACCTCCTCACATGGCAGGAATGCCACCTGGTTCCGGAAGTAATCCACCTGGTGGACCGAGATTCCAGGATCACATGGTAGCTATGGCCAACAAGATGTCACCTCAAGGTTCAGAGGCAGGGCCTCATCCATCCTATATGGGTGTGCACTCCCAAATGCAGGATCGTGCAGGCAATCCAGGAGTACTGATGACAGCTCTGTCCACTGTACCCATCACAACACTGACACCTTCATTGCCGGTCACTCCTTCGTCTATCTCTGTACAAAATTGTACACCTCCTATGCCACACCCTAGCCCGTCACCATCTTGTACACCTTCCAGGACACCCTCTCGTGCAAGCTCCAACCCAAGTCCACAGTCTGGCATTCACATTCACACGCCTACATCTCCAAGTATCAAGAATGAATTGATGATGAGTGGTCCTGAGGGTCTAGCTCGACAGCTGTCTGGGGAGATACGCATCAAAGAGGAACCCATGGACATCTCCCAGAAACTCCCTAGTAAGTCCCTACTACCATTGTACAGTACAAATATATCATTATTTATATAACTTGTCCAAACTCTGTATTCAAGTACTTTTTTACTTTGCCAAATCTTTGAACAGGTTTGAAATCCCTAGAAAACCATTTTCTTTATAATGATTACTGTTTATCAATAGTTTGGAACTTTGGTATTTCTCAAAAGTTAAACAAGTAAACAAATCACATTAAGAAATCAATTTTTCAGAAAACCTACTGGTGGGGAATACAGCACCTTGTGTTCTATATATTATCAAGTTAAAGTGCTGCTATTAATAGGGAAAGTAAGATGTTGATAAGATCTAAGCGGATGCAAGCATTTCTTCTGTTAGCATTAGTGTCAAAAACATTTGTATTTGTTTTATATAGGTATGCTTACTGAGGAAGATGACCTCAAGATGCGACAGAATGCCATCCTTAAGCAGCTTCTGGGCACTGCGGGAATGAATGCATTCAAGAAACAGATGCTACCTGGATCAGCTGATGGGGGAATTATGGTAGGTACTGCTCCTAAGGGAGTGCCCTTATTGCCATGTTTGTCCCACAGAGATGTATGTATAGATGTAGAGATATGATACATACACACTATTATAGTGGTGGTAATGAGAGACACCCTATGTCTTGTAGGAATCTGAAGATGGCTCACCTGTACAGTTGACACCTGAGCAGCAGCGACAGCTGGAAATGATAGAGCAGATGCCACTGTTGAAGGAGGCAGAGATCTCGGCTGAAGAGTGGGACATCAAAACACCTGAGGAAAAAGAAAAAATTCTAGGTAATAATGTTATTTATGTTCAGTAGTAATTGTCAAGCATAAAATGTAAATATATTAGGTCATCTTTTTTGAAGAAGACTAAAAATATATCTAAATAATTAATTGTCACAGAAATTCAGTGGGGATTAATATTTTTAAAACGTTTAACTCAGTGAAACCTGTCTATAAAGACTACTTGTACATAGTGACTACCTTTCTGTAGAGATAATCCTTCTTTAGATATTACCTGTCTGTACAGATCACCTGTCACTGATACTCCAAAAAGAGTTTTATATATCACATCCTGTCTGTAAAAAACATTGGGCAGTCTAAGCAGGTTTCACTGTAAAATTAATCTTTTGAAAATTCTTATATCTTATAGAGGGTCTTGTCCTTGCAGAAATGAGGAAGCAAGAGTATGAAGCCAAGAGGAAGGAGTTTGAGGAGACACGAAAAGCCAAGCGCAAATCAGGAGAAACAAGAAAGAGGAAGAAGAAGAAACAACAGGAGCAGCAAGACCAGCTGGCTCCAGCTGGAGAGGGGGAACAGGCAATGACACCTGCCCCAGTGCCACCTATGGTAGAGGGTCAAGGTCCTCCCCCAGTCCCCACTCCTCCTGTGCCAGTCCCCACACAGCCTCAGCCAAAGAAAAGGCAGAGGAAGAGCAAGGCCAAGAATGCTGATCCTTCAAAGGACAAAGACAAGGATGGGAAGCTGGAGAGTTTCTACAGCAGCCTGAATTCACTACCAGTTGTGCCCCTGCAGGAGCCTCGTGTTGGCAGTTTCTTTTCTATCAGTCCTGTGCATGGTAGTGCTGCCTTGTTGACAGGTGAGGTTTCTCTGTTTTCCTCGTTTTAAATCTTGATTTGTTTAAGCAGACTTAAGACATTGATTGATTAGTTTAACCACTTGATAAATGTCAGAATTCCTGTAGTCTTTTTCTTCAATACCTTCTATGCCAATGTATTTAACAATGTAGGGTTTAAAATTGTATTATCATTTAAGATCATTGTGTTTCTTTAGAGGTATTTATCTGGTAATTTTGACTAATTATAAGTTAACAGGTTATGTAAATAACGCTGGAATTCTGACATCATGTGGCATATTGTCATTGATCATGTTTACTGACCAGATATACAAGAAGCAGGAATGCAGTGTAACTAAGACTCAAAGATGAATTTAAATTTTGTGCAGGTGAAAATCAACTAAAAGGAACTTTTGGTGCATCGTACCTTGAAGGTGTTGCCGATTACTATGGCAGTACTCTCTTGGTTGGATTACCTCCCTTAGAGTCCTTTGTGGGTTTGTCTCGGCCACGTGACATAGAAACAAGAAGGAAGTACATAACCGATGGTCATGATCGACTAGGAGGTGGTATGTGTACTCAAATGAACTATACAGCAAGTGCTTATACCATTGACTATACTGTTTAACAATTCATAATGAATCGATTACTTTTTAGCAGTTTTGATTTTTTGCTCACTTGGTCCAAAGCAGTTACAGTTGATATGCAGTTTGAAAGAAATGTCATAGCTTGTTATTAATGTGTAGTGCTTTAAATTCGCGGGGTCAATATTTTGTGATTTTGTATTCAGTACATATTCGCAGGGGCTAAATTTCGCTGTGCAACCCTGTCGTGCAAAGTATTTTGAGTGTTATCATTTAAGGGTTAAACCTCGACATACAGGTAAACCGTTTAAAAGCACTTATGATAAAATTGTAAATGTAGTTTTTTACACGGACTGACTGCTCAGTTGTCCGGAGATAATCTGATTTGAGTTCATTTAAGCTTGGGTTATAAATACTGACGTGTTGTGATAAGGTCTGTAAAAGTGGTAAACATTTTCGATAATTTCGCTGGTGTTAAGAATTCATGGATATTAGTCATAGCGCAAATATAGCGAAATTAAAACCCCTAAAAAATATAACTGCTATACAATATTTTGAACAAAACAAACAAAATTAACATAGCATAGTAATATTGTTTAGCAGGCCTAACAATCAGACAATTGTTACAAAAACAACAATTTGCAGTGATTCTGGTTCTGAATTCTAGGATCTCAATCCGACTCCCAGAGGTACCAGCTATCTCAGAACCAGGAGATTCAGAATAGGTACATGATGTCAGGCCACCCTACACAGTCACAGCACCAACAGAACCATGCTATGTTTGGGACCCAGATGATAGGGCCACGGGACAAACCCATCTTACCCACTCTCCCGCCTCCTCCGAGGATTGAGTCGAGACTGGATCTAGTGTCAAGGTGGGGTGGATGGTCAAGACATTGTCACTGTTTTGTTTTCAGTAACTACTTAATTTCTCTACTGTGCAAATGATGCCATTCTTATCTGGAATTAGTCCATTTTCTTCAGATTATTTAAACACTTGGTGTGTTCTTGTACAATTATTTGCAGATATACAATTCATGCACCCATTATGCTCTGATAACCTTCAAAATTTTGAAGAATTTGCTGCTATAAACATGTGTAACCAAACATGTATATGACATGCATGTTATGTACATGTTTGTTACTCTTGTTGTGTATCTCAAATGACTAGGAAGTGGTGTTTTCAATATTAAGTTAAAATAGATATTTTATATCATATTATTAACAATTACCTGATTATATTTCACATCTTTATTTTGTTACATTTGTAGAGGAAGTGATAGTCCAGAAACTGTGATATCTTCATCATCTCCAGAGCATGGATTCGGTGAAGTGGATGAGGAATATCCAATGTTGCGTCCCATAGACCCTGCCCCCATTGACGACCGAGCATCACCTTCAATGCCTTTGGTACAACCTGTCGTGGTCAAGGCGTCACCCATCAGACCTAAATCTGGTGACTTGCACTACGAGGTCCCAGAGAAAACCTACGGTCATCCTCGACCATTGATAGACAGTGATGTATTAGACAAGAAATGGGGCTATGATCCAATGTCAATATCTGGCAAGGAAAACGACATGACACAGAGTCTGACATCTTCTCTCACCAAGCCTTTCCGGGATGCTGATCTCAAGCAGGACATATCTGTGACTGTGACTTTGTCTGCAAAATCTGCAGATGATATCGGTGGTGTGTTGTCAACAATAGCAGAACTTCTGAAGATTGCTGTGCCACCAACATACGAAGTGAGCAGGAGCCCCTCACCAGACACCTACAAATCTGTCACCAAACGTGAGTATGCAAACATTTCCTTGCAACTTCTTTAAATTTCACAGGCAGCTTAATGTCATTTGATTTTTTTGAAACTTTGTAAGCATGTACAATATACAAAGATTGAGATTAAATGTGACAGGTTGAGCAAGTAGACTAACTGTGCTCTGATTGGTCAACATAATATCGTTATCAATCACTGGAATCTAATGATATTATACAGAGGGCAAATTTGAAATTTAGCACGATATGCTCATAATCAATCAGCAAACTGCACTTTATTAGATAATGGTTTATGCTCAATATCTTTAATCACAATGACAGAATCTTGATGAAGGTTGGTCATTCATACTTAACAATTAAGAAATCGAAACTTGAAATTTAATGAAATCTGGATGTAGCTAAGAAGCACTCACAAATGATATGAATTAATGCATTTTTGAACAGACAAGGAGCAGGCTGTGAACATTCACTCTCTCATCAAGGCCAAGCCCAAATTCTGTCGCCACTGTCAGACTGTGGTGATGGATGGTGGAGTGAGAAAGCGACGCTCAGAGATTCCCTGTCTCAAGAAGGAGGACCAGTTTACATTCAAGGTAAATATTGCAAGGTGCTTGCATTCGATTCCACCACTACAAATAATGCAATTCATATTTAAAGTAAATTTGAAATATGGTGATATTTAAAAATTTACGATAACATTTCTTATTGATCTGAAGATATTTCTGTGTACTTATTGACTGAGAATCACTTCTATATTTTGCCAATAGGATATCGAGGATGAGGAGGTTACATTCTGTACATCCGACTGCTGTAGCCAGTACATAGCCATCTGCCAGATGATACAGCCGCCACCCAAACCAGTGGAGCCTAAGGAGGAGGTGTTTGACCCTCCTCCCCAGCCAACAACACTGGTGAGTCCAGTGAAGACTTTCGACCTGTCTAGCCCCCTGACCGATACTTCCACATTATCTGGTAATGAGGCACTTCCCGTGCCCTCAACCCCATCAACACCCACCTCGTCAGGGGTATCAACTCCCACAGTCACACCAACCACACCTGTGAGGCAGAAGTCTGAGGAAAAACTGCAGAAGAAACTGAAACGAAGTAACAGCTACTATGATAAGGTAATTACCATTCTACAGCAATATAACACAGATAATTATGTATTATCGGGCAATAGACACTAGCATGCAAATTTGCTGAAATAGATAATGCACTGCTTATAATATTTTGAAAATGGGGGAAACTTTTGAATGAATAGACTGAATTGTATTTGACTGTTCTAGGACAAGTTTCTTTTGTTGAGAGATGGTACACAGGCATGTGGGGTTTTTTTGTCAATATATTTACATGAAACTGGCAGATTAGGACCATCTTTGATTACAATGATTGAAAGTGAAAGCACATTTCATTTTGAATAGATATATTCATGCAAACTGTATAATATTGGTGAATGTATTACTCAAGATTAAAAAATGTTTGAGGTTTGCAATGTTTGGTACTTACAACTACAGCCAGTTCCCTGTCACTTTATGCATGGACAGATGAGCGGTACAGGTGGTCTGGGCCTGTTGAGTAAAAGTAATGGTTTATGTGCGTGTTTGTGACTACAGCCAGGTGTTTTTTGTTGTCCTTAGCCTCTTGAGAAGAAGTGGAAGGGAAAGCGGTACAAGTATGTTCTAAATGAAGTAGTGGAGAGCCTCGGGGTGGCACCAGGCATGCCTGAGATTGAGGTGGATGTGGTAGGTATTTAATGACTGTAGATGTCAGTTTATAAACTCAAAAGTAATGATGACACCAAATTTGTTTTGTTGATAAAACACTTTCCTATTTGGAGTATTATAATACTGTTTACTGAGCTTTATTATTCTGTACTGACTAATAAACACTGATTAGTACAACACCTGTGACAAACTTCAAATACTCGGAGCGATTATTTCTTACAGTTATGGAAGGCCCTAGGGACCATAATCATCCCTGACCCCCTACCAAAGGACAACAGGGTCTGTGCCTTCTGTCAATTTGGGGGAGATGAGGTCTCGGACGGCCCAGGCAGGTATGTACCAAAGGGGAAATAAGCTTTTCCTATCGTTCATATGTCCATTCTTACAAATGGAACTAATCAGTTTAAAGATTGGTTTCAATAAAATAAAAATTCCAGTTTCAATAAAATAAAAAAATCAGCTAATTCAAATTAGAATAAAGTGTGAATGGAATGGATCTGTTTAGTATTTATGTTAGGTGATTTTCCTAACTCATTAGGACTCTTCAAGTTTTACTTCAACATAGTAAGTTTGCATTTGGTCAATGCTGACTTTAATAAATCATTGACATCAGCTATTGCTGCTTTAATGTATCTTTGCATCCAGTCAACTTCTCCACTAAAAATTCATAAAATAAAAGATGCCTTGTTTTGTCACTTAGTAGCATGATGTCCTCCTAAATATGTCATCATGTATGTATGTTGACGTACTTATTCAGGATGCTGAACATGGATGTTGACAAGTACATCCATCTGAACTGTGCCCTGTGGTCATCAGAAGTGTACGAGACACTAAACGGTGCCCTGATGAACGTTGATATGGCTTACACCCGAGGTTTACGGACGGAGTGTGTCGTCTGTAAAAACGTCGGGGCTACATTGGAATGTTTCAAATCCCGATGTGGCAATTATTATCATGTGGGGTGTGCCAACAAACAGGGCTGTATGTTCTTCCAGGATAAGGTGAGAATCATTATATACAGAATTAGTCTATAAATATTGTGAACATGATGGACCGAGTAATTGGAGTCTGTGTATATAGTTTGGTTGTGTATTAAGCTTAAAGCTTTAAGATACTAAGCTAGGATTTACACATTAATGGTGGACTAAGCTAGGATCTTACATATTAATAGTTGACTAAGCTAGGATCTTACACATTAATAGTTGACTAAGCTAGGATCTTACACATTAATAGTTGACTAAGCTAGGATCTTACACATTGATGGTGGACTAAGCTAGGATTTTACACATTGATGGTGGACTAAGCTAGGATCTTACACATTTATGGTGGACGTAGCTAGGATCTTACACATTTATGGTGGACGTAGCTAGGATCTTACACATTAATAGTAGACTAAGCTAGGATCTAACATTAAAAGTAGACTAAGCTAGGATCTTAGACATTAAAAGTAGACTAATCTAGGATATTACACATTAAAAGTAGACTAAGCTAGGATCTTACACATTAAAAGTAGACTAAGCTAGGATCTTAGACATTAAAAGCAGACTAAGCTAGGATCTTACATTGCAGACGTTGCTGTGTCCTGCTCATGCTCCAAAGATCGCCCCAGATAATGTGCTGGAATCCCTGGTGGTACATCGTCGTGTTTACATCAATCGTGACGAGGACAAACAAGTGGCCAGGTAGGTAGTCCCACAGTGTGTGAAAGATAGGTAGTCCCACAGTGTGTGAAAGATAGGTAGTCCCACAGTGTGTGGGAG
>JAULCA010448356.1:0-10314 GCA_032360845.1 Crassadoma gigantea | reverse complement strand
ATAACATGTGTGTATAAACTTGTGTGAAGAAGTCTGTTATAACATGTGTGTATAAACTTGTGTGAAGAAGTCTGTTACTACTGTACATGTTTTTGTATTCAGTATTAAGGATATTTTGAATGAGTTAGATTTATATATCTCAATAATGGTGACCAAGTGATATGTGTCAGCATTGACATTGATCTTGTGTTCACATTAAAAAATATTGTATATATATAGTTGAAACTCGCTGGCAGTGGTTGATCTCGAGCTTTCATCAGTAATAATTCAGTTGTATTGAAATTCAAGCCATGTGTTTATGTAATTATTATGTAAAGTCTATAGAGAAATTAGCAACACATTTCATTTTTGTCTGGTTTATGTGGTGTCTTAGAATCAAACCTTTGGTGCAGTACTACCACAATCTGGTAACTTCATAATCTGCAAAACTGTTTTGAACAGGAAATCTATTTAGGGTACATATTTCTATTATAATCTGTCAGGAGTCGGGTTGGAATCAGATTTTCCATCATCAATCCTTAAACAATTCTTGCCATCGCTATTTCTCAAGAAGGAGGGATCTTTCTCAAATTTGATGTACAGGTTTTCCTTGGTCCCTTGTTGTGCAGGTTAACTTTTGAGACTGATCAGATAAACAAAATGGCCGAAAGGCACCATCTTGGATCGTGATTGTGAAGGTTTGTTTTGGCTTTTTCTCTGAAAGTATACTGGAGAGATCTTTCCCAAATTCTATTTTGTAGGTTCCAATAGGTATGCAGTTGTGCTTTTATTATTTTGAGACTGATTGGATAAACAAAATGGCCGACAGGCCACCATCTTGGATTGTGATGTTAAAGGTTAGTTATGGCTATTTCTCAGGAAGTATTGGAGAGATCTTTCTTCAATGTTTTATGTAGCTATATAGGTTCCCCTTGTTATGAAGTAACACAGTGCATGTATTCTTATGAGACTGATTGGATAAACAAATCTTTGATTTTGACAGTTAAGGATAGTTAGTGCTATCTCCCAGGAAGTACTGGAGGGTTCTTTTCAAATTTATATATGTAGGTTACCCTAGATCCCTCATTGTGCTATTTATATTTTAAGACTGATCATATGAACAAAATGGCCGAAGGAAGAACTAAACAGATCTTTCCCATATTGCAATGATCGATTCTATTTCTTTCACATTGAGTACTGTACCAGTAAATATGTGAAATTAAAAAATCACTTTGAAGGTTTTCTTTTATAAACAGTAGTATCACATTTAAATCAAAAGTAACATGACTCAATCACACAGATTAGAAAAAAGAAGTGAAAAGATTGAACTGAAAAAGAACTAATAAAGTTGGTACAATGGTGGGTACTAAGATTCCTCTGGGGTCTCTTGTTTTCATAAATAGATAAATATTGCAAGTATGTATATATAAAAGTATTTTGATAGGGGCTGCCAGGGTTGGGGAGCCTTGGGGTCAGCCCCTGAACAGTATGGTGTCCTCATGATCACACAGAAGGGTTCTCATTCAACATTCATTATATTAGTCATTCTCTTTTTCCATTTAATTTATTTTTATTGAGTAAAAAGAAATAGAGAGGGTAATGGAAAATCAAATGAACACAAAACATACTTGTCTTACACCCTATGAAACTCCATAGTACATCATAATATTACATAGGATCATAGCACTAGTATACACAATAAACATAATACACATAGTAATACATCTACATTTATACTCCTACAGATTTACTTACATTGAGTTAGACAGATATCCAAACATTGAGACAGACAGACGTGCATACATACATTGAGACAGACAGACATAAATTGAGACAGACAGACATACATTGAGACAGACAGACATACATACATTGAGACAGACAGAAAGCTAAGCATGCATACATTAAGACATACAGAAAGCTGAACATGCATACATTGAGACAGACAGACATACATTGAGACAGACAGACAGACATACATACATTGAGACAGACAGACATACATACATTGAGACAGACAGAAAGCTAAGCATGCATACATTGAGACAGGCAGACATGCATACATGGAGACAGGCAGACATACATACATTAAGACATACAGAAAGCTGAACATGCATACATTGAGAGAGACAGAAGGCTAAAAATACATACATTGAGACAGACATACATACATTAAGAGAGACAGACAGATGTATCATTATGCACACATAAAACAGGAAACCAAATATGCTATGCATGCATGCACATTTATCAATGTATAATCATAAAATAGGCCAGCTTAAAAAGGTTAATGGATTGAAGAACTTTATCAGTATACATGTAGTACAGATGTATGGACACATGGTTTACATTCCCATTGATATGGACCTATATATATATATTGACATACATTGTCATACAGTATTTTAACTTGCATGCTATCACACAATTATTTTTGTAGTACATGTACATGTTTTAACATATATATATATAATTCTAATCTTAATTGATGACAATTATTAAATGTGATTTTAATATATACAATGTATTGGGACTTGTCTAGCACCTGGTGTGACAAAGACAAAAGAAGTTGATCTGCATTTTGGCTATATGCACGAGTCATTTGCTTGCATATTATACATCTAGGACACAATTTTAAGGAGGCTCCACCCTTTCACAGAATTCAGTGAAAGTTTCACATCATAGTTATGCCACTATGTAAAGATGATTTAAGGAAAATCTAAGCATTACGATAAACTGGGGATTTTTTAACCAAATTACAAAAAAGTAGAATTTTTGTCAAAACTATCACTTTCACATTTTTTGAGTGCGTGGCATTGTTCAAAACTATTACAACAATAAAATAATGAAAATTAATAATCAACCCTACAAATATTTCATTTATCACAAAATATCTAAAACATGTTACAAAAAGTTTTTAGCTAACCTGGCCCAAAGAGCCAAAAGAGCTTATGTTGTAGCGTCTGTCATCCATCTCTGTCCCTCCATCAACTTTTTTCTTTGACTTACTTTCAAGGTCACAGGGGTCTAATACATTGTATGTTAAAAAGAACTTGAACAATCTTCTAAGACCCACTGTTATAATATTGTGCCTGTAGGTACCTTGGATGGAGTGCTATTAAATTACCTCATTAAAATGACCATGACTAATTTTTAAGGTCACAGGGGTCAAATATGTTAAAAACTTTAACAATGTTCCATAATGCCCATGGTCATGATATTTTGCCAGTAGGTACCTAGGGTGGAGTGCTATAAAGTTTCCTCATCAAAATAACTTTGACCTACTTTTAAGGTCACAGGGGTCAAATATGATAAAAACTTAAGCAATCTTCTTCTCAATTTCCATAAGGTCCATGGTCATGATATTTTGCCAGTAGGTAATGGGATAGAGTGCTATAAAGTTTTCTCCTTAAAATAACATGGACCTACTTTCAAGGTCACAGGGGTCAAACATGTTAAACATTTCAATCAATGATATCCTAGGAACCATAAGGGCTAGAGTCATGATACTCGAGTATGTTATGTAGACCAGCATGGCAAATATGTTTCTTTATACAGAAATGAGGTCAAATGTCAGCTTTAAGTGCTAGTCTGGGGTAAAAGGTCAACATGGGTTAAAAGATTTAACAATCTTCGCCTCAACTTCCATAAGGCCCAGGGTCATGATATTTGGCCAGTAGGTACCTTGGATAGGTTGCTATAAAGTTTCCTCATTCAAATAACCTTGACCTACTTTCAAAGTCACAGGGGTCAAAACGGGAAGTTGATGTTTTACAGAAAAACTTTTCCTGAGAAAAGTTATTTTTTTGCTAATCTTCAAAACATATCCAAAGATGAATTAAATACATTCACCCGTTATTGAGGTATTGCAATTTGAGAAAAATAAAACATGACGTCATGCCAGCCATTTTGTTTTTTGATTAAAATGGAAATGTTACCAAATGTTGGAGGACATTTGAGGAAAAAGTTTGATATGTAAATTATCTACAGAATTATAGTGGTTTTTAAGATTTTAACCTATGACATCATGGTAGCCATATTGGATTTTTGACCTACTTGAAAATGTTGCTGGAACATCTTCAGACCTTGGGCTACACCATACATGTACCTAAAAGACTATAAACCTTGCTTTTACCAATCAAAATAAAAGACTCCACAAAGTACGGAATAATAAGAATAAGAATAATGATAATAAGAATGAGAAACTTAAAACCAAAAGGTCTTTTCACCAGTTGGTGAAAAGCCCTAATTACTATATTAAATTGTCAATTCACTGTTAGCTCACCAGGCCCGAAGGTTCAAGTAAACAATGGGTTGGTGCTGTGTCCGTCGCCCGTCCGGCGTTAACTTTTTGCTTTAAACAACTTTTTTCTGAATAACCAAGAGGCCCAGGCTGAGGATATTTGGCAAATAACATGCTAGGATAAAGCACTAACAAGTTTGTTCAAATGAATGACCTTCAATCATATTCAAGATCACAGGGGTCAAATATGTTAAAATCTTTAAACAACTTCTTCTGAATAACCAAAAGGCCTAGGGTGATGATATTTGGCCTGTAACATGCTGGGATGAAGGGCTACCACGTTTGTTCTAATGAATTATCTTCATGAATCCATTTGCAAGGTAACAGGGGTCAAATATGTTGAAATATTTAAAATAATTCTGAAAAATCTAAAGGTCAATTCAAGGGCAATGATATTTGGCCAGAAGCATGCTTGTATGAAAGGCTTTAAAATTAAAGTCTCTTCAACTTAATGTCCTTGATTGACTTTCAAGGTCACATTTGTCACATGTTTATATCTTTTTATTGATTCTTTTTAATCAAACACTATTATTTGCTTAAGCTATATTTTAGTCCTCTTTTAAGATTGCAAGTGTAAGATTAATACCAAGTGAGTGATTCAGGCCCATTGTGCATCTTGTTCTAAATAGGTTTTAAAATTTATATTGCAGTTCTAGTATAGACACTATTTATTTATCTTTTAGAGAATTAATCAGATGTCAAGAGCCAAGTCAAGTTTAAACACATGTGCCAGCAGTGATCCCTATAAAATAGCCACAGGTCAGCTGTTGGAGACAGGACAAGTCAAGGCTTTGTCAATATATCGCTCTAGCAGAATTAATGATCAACCTTCATGCTTACACTGATTACCTGTTGATTGGCTGAAATTACCCACTGAGTTGGTCAATACATATTGTTGCCATACATATTCACACCTAGATTCTGTCACACCAAAAATTGGTCAATAGCTGTAATGGCTAGCCAGTTAACTAATCTGCAAGGAAGGTAATATTAAAATACTTTGGTGGTAATTAGTTAGCCACTATATCAGGGTTTGAAGATCTAGAGGTGTAAATTACTGCATACATATTTCAACTCGACCATAAATGATAACAACTTTTCATATATATACGGGTACAAAATTAATGAACATAATTCAGTAATGTGTGACATCATTGAAAATCTTTCACTGACAAGGTTTTATGTATAGTATGTAATTTTCTGAATAAATTACAAATACAATTAATGTATTGCTGAAAATTTGAATTAAGATTAGCCAATTTCAGGAGTACGGCTGATAGTATTGATTGCTGGTGTTGGCCTCTATTTGTGGGTCAGATGGTATATTGTGTAGCAGACACAAAGAGCTATACTGATATAGTGTGGGCCCAGTCTCTGGTTGTAGTCTATCATTGTCATGTGTGTATATATATACCTATTTGTGTGTTAGTGTATAGAGAGATTATAAACTCTGTAATAATGCTTCTTATCTCTTGTATACTGGTAATTATAAGCAATGCAATACGATTATGTGCTAAAATTAGATGTTGTTCTATGGACCAAACATTGTGTAACTTACCCTGTATTTTTAGCTCACTTCCCCGAAGGGTGAGCTTATGGTATGGTGTACATGTGACATCAGTTGTCCGTCCGTCTGTCATCTGTCGTCCATCTGTCTATCCAGCGTCAACTTTTTACTTTAAACAACTTCTTCTCAATAACCAAAAGGCCTAAGATGATTATATTTGCTGGGATTAATGGCTACCAAGAAATCTCAAATTAATGACTATCATCCATTTTCAAAGTCATAGAGGTTAAATATGGTAAAATCTTTTAATGACTTCTTATGGATAACCAAGAGGCATTATCGCACCTCGGACAGAATAGTCACATTGGATTGGTTAAAATCGGGTCACATGGTGACCTCCTTATGAGAATATAGAGGGTCAGTAAAATTTCTTAGGCGGCAATATGGCGTCCTTGTCTGTCGCTTAAAAATTAAAACATATCGGGTCTAAAATACGCCTTCCCAAATATCCCCGAACAAACACTTTCCTGTGCATTTTTTTTATACAAAATCGTCCTGAAAAGGTTAAAAACGTTTATAGATATTCCTAACAGTTGCTTCTTTACGCCGGTTGAAAATAGTTGACATCCCGCTTGATATGACGTCAGGTTCAATTTAAAAGTGTCTTAGTGTCTCAGCTTGTTGACAAATATGGCAAGGTTGGACAGACGACCAAGGAGAAATTGACAAAAAGGAAGATTCAAGCAGAGAAGACGTTGAAAATATGTAACAATCAATCTGTAAAGTTGTTCTGTGAATATTTAGTCGAAAATGGACAGGATGTAGAGTTTAAGATCTTCAGTCATATACATGGCAGAATTCTTGGAGACCAACCTGTGAGTTTTACAATCATTTTAAGGGAATTGAGGTTAAAATAAGGGAGGTTTTACTCGCGACATTTTTCACGGCAAAAATTCGTTCTTACTCAACTAAATTAATGAAATAAAGCACAAAATTTTTAATTAAGTAACTTTGTTTTGACTTTGGCATGGTGCTTTTTGTATGTATTGAATATTATTATTAATATATTTAATAGCACAAAGTTTACAAAACAAAATATCACATAGTTGAGATAAACTGAAGAAGCAGAGTTTACTTTATATTTTGAAGTTTAGTTGGACAGGCCAATATTCACAGCAGTCACTACTGATGTTCAATTTACACTTTGAACTGTGTATTTGGATGGGTTTGTAAAAATAAGGATAATAGTTGTTTAGTGTTCATTTACATTTGAACTTCTTGATAATATAACAATCTTGAAACACGCATTTAACAAGAGGACATAAATAATCAGCTGTGAAAGTGAAGAAAACTGTGTTCAGAATTTGAACTTTTAAATTACATATCTCAGCATTCAGAACAAAGATTTTTTCCATCTTCTTCTTATATATTTACTGGTAGTTCTCTTTACTTTCGTAGTGAAATTGTATTTGTAAAGAAGCACATAACCGGACATCGTATTTATCAAAGTTTCTAGCAATGAACTAACCTTACAAACATGATAGAAAACATGTTTTGTGCTAATTCTACTGACAGTGTGAGGTATCAACTTCACGGGAAATTTTGATGCTGAAGCCAACACCGTCGCTGTGGTTAAGACTAAGAATGTCAGGCATTCTTAAGTATCACAGAAATTAATGACAGCGATAAAAACGGATCAAACTTAATCTATAATAGGAATTTATTTCAATTGTTCAAATAGATTACTTATTGTAAAAGACACCAAAATCAACTCACAATTTCAACCCGGCCATTGCAACCAGCTAAATTCTGGAAGTTATCGGAAGAGCTCTTCAATCACGTGACCAATCACATGACCGCTACTCGAGAGCTCTGGTGATTTATCTCTGAAAACATTGTGGAATCTCGTAGAACTTCGAGTAAACAACAACAGAAAAAAAGGTTCACCGATTGATCATTATAAAACGTGAGATTTTCAGAACTTTCTGTTAGTTCATGTCCCTCGCCGTGAGACTTTATTGGAGATGAAAATCTGTGAGTTTTTGCCATGAGATCTGGCATGTATGAGCCATATTCGCATTTCTACCTGGAAGCCTGGAAAATAAGGCCTCTACTCTAAAGGGGGTATAAAAAGGTTCTCTGTGCAGTAAATTTGTTATATGGTCCTATGGTACTGATATTGGGCCTGTAGCATGTTTGGATGAAGGGATGAGGGAGTACCAGGTTTGTTCAAATGAATGATCCTCACTCATATTCAAGGTCACAGGGGACAAATATTAATATTTGGCCAGTAGCATGCTGGGATGAAGGGTTACCAAGTTTGTTCAAAATATATGACAATCACTCATATTCAAGGTCACAGGGGCCTAATATGTTGAAATCTTTGAACAACTTCTTCGGAATAACCATGAGGCCCAATCATTTGAAGGGCTATCAAGTCATTTGAATCAACTTGACCCACTTTCAAGGTCTCATTTGGTCCAATATGTAAATGACCTCATCTCATGAAACAAAAGGTCTAGGATGGTGATATTTGGCAAGTTGCATGCTGAAATGAAAAGGCTTTAAAGTTTGTTCAATGTAACGACCTTGTTTTAAATTCAAGGTCACATGGATCAAATGATTTTAAATCTTTCAACAGGTTGCTTTGAATGACTAATAGTCATTACTAACGATTTAATGCTTGTTGCTTTATTTAAGATCACCTTTTAGGTTACAAGTGTGAGATTAATACCAGGTGAGTGATGCAGGCCCATTGGACCTCTTGTTAATACTGAAGTTTGTTCATGGCGTAACTTCCATGTTTTTTCTCCTATGTTGACCAAAGTAACTTGGGAAGTAAGAGTGTCACATTCTAAAATCGGTTCTCGCGCCCCTCTAGATCTATATAACAAGATTGGCCTTTTAAAGCTGCTCTTTATTTCTGTCCAGAGAACGAAATGATGAACCCGTTTCCTTTTGGATGTTTGCACATAATTCAGTTCCTGCATGCTTTGGGTTTATATTTTCGTTATCTTAAATAGAAATTAGAATCTCTTACACTCACCTGTGGGTTACATAAAGTCTTTTCTCCAAATAATAATCCATATTTTAAATAATTGCTGAAAACAAAATGTTTATCTCCGATGCATTCTACGAGTGTTGTGGTGGTAAAAACTAAATACAAATAGGAATGTTTTATTCATACACTGGGTTTGAGCGGTTTAGCAACTCGAATTGAGGTCTGATGAGTGTTTTGTTTCGCACGCGTATAGGTTCAAGTGCACACGCGTCAAGTGTTTTCGTGACTTTGATTCAAGAGAGCACATGTGAAACTGAAGCATTGACGCTGTCTGTACAGTCTTGCTTTTTATATTTGATAAGAACGAGGAAGAAGTAAGCATATATACTTATAAACCATATGAGTGATGAGGTATAACCTCTATTTTGATGTTTAAAACAGGAAAGTAATATGACATATCGTGTTCAGGATGATAATATGGCTCCGAGACGGGACGATATGTGAACTGTGTATGCTTATCAAACATTTCTGTAACACAGCACCCTATTTATGGTTTATATATTTATGAAAATATAACAATTCAAGAACATAACACAACTGCCGCTGCTGTTTGACAAGAATTTGTACTGTGTCAAAATATTATCCAATCCAGAGTAAGGGAAATAACTCTTAAGCTTGTAAAGTCACGTAAAAATAAATAAAAGGAATACAACGTCTCTTTTCACTTGAGTGTGTGTGTGTTTCAGTTCTCAGAGTAACACAAAGGACTTAAACACTGCCAAGCAAAGTCAAGGAAAAAGTAGACAATTTAACATATATATAAAACAGAATTTGTCTCCCAGACACAGAGATAGTATTTACCTGTTGGAGAGAGTCAAATGCTCATGTAACATAATTGGAGGATGCTAATTAATGAAACTTACAACAATGCATCACAGAAGAGGGTGAAAAATGAAGAGAGACAGAAATGTTTTTAAGGCATCATTTAAGACATGATTGATTTTGAAAATTCCAAAGACAACATCATCAAATGACCTGATTTTCAATTAGCAGAATAAAGAACACATATCTGAGGTATTATAGAAGATATTGATACTCAATCTGTTACTTAAGCAATTAAATATAAAGTGGTGAGCGGCTTTAATGTTACACTGATATAGTTCTAGTTTTAATTTTTCATATCAAAGTTTGTCTGCAGTATTAGTTCCATGTTATTTCTCCTGCATTGACCAAACTTGCTAAATTCAAGTATCTTTGGAAGGTGAAGAGTCGAGTACTTAAGTTGGGTCTTGTGCCTCACTATACAAAGAGATATAGCCCTTTTTTAATTTTTTATATCAAAATTTGTCTGCAGTTTTGTCTGCAGCATAAGTTCCATGTTATTTCACCTACCGTAAAAACCCGTGTAATTTGCACATTTTTTTGGGGAAATTTAATGTCCAAAGTGGGGGGTGCGCAAAATACACAGGTATAAGCAATTATAAGTTTTTTTTCATGAAATGATCGACGATTCTGTCAGACCGC
>JAULCA010448323.1:0-10316 GCA_032360845.1 Crassadoma gigantea | reverse complement strand
ACAAAGGGTTATTACAGGACCCCAGTCAACTTTTAAATGCATCATTGCAGGAGTCCCTCAGAGGTCTGTCCTTGATCCATTTATTTTTCATCTCTTTATAAATGATATCACTAATAAAGTATATAGTGACATTAATTTTGCCGTCGATGACATCACCCTCTATAATATTATTGATAATCTTATTCAAGTAGCACAAACATCTCACTAATGGCTTGCAGAATATACATGTATGTTCTTGTGCTAAATCTTAGGACATAAGATTTAATGCATCTAAAACTACAACTATGATCTGCACACGGCAAGAAGAAACTTACTACCTTCCAGTTTTCTTCTCTAACCAACTAACTAACCGACAGTTATAATCATAAATATTAAGGTCTGAATTTTAATGTAGATGGTAAATTGGGTCACCTTATCCAAAATATCCATGATACAGCATACGAAAGAGTTGTTAAAACCCCCTCACTTAATAGAAAAACACTTAACACACTGTTTAAATATTATACATAGACCAATTGTAGAATATGCAAATATAGTTTGGGATAAACGCTGTGCGAAATAAAAAAATATTAAATGAACTAGTCCAACAAGATGCTCCTAGAGTAGCGACAAGGCTTCATAGATTTACATCACACCAGAAATTATGTAAAGAATTGGGATAAAAAATCAGATAGAAAGGAATAATACACTCATCTTAATGCATGAAGTATTTTCTTAGATCAAGCAGAGTTCTAAATCTCCAAATATGTAGAACTAAGAGTCGACTTATATGGGGTACCCCTGCCTTCTTGCTCTCCTGCACAATTTGCAAAAATCGGGATCTTAATATTCTTCTCAACTTCTAACTACCTTATTTTTTTCTATTGCTTTGCGTGGCAATACCTCACGTTTGGCCTTAATGTTGAACTTTCGGCCAGATTAGGAAGGCGATAGGAAATGTCCCGAGGCCGGGACATACCAAAGTGCTACTGGTCAAATATCATCACCCTGGGTATTTTGGTTATTAAGAATAGGTCATTTCAATATTTTAACAAATTTGACCCCTATGGACTTGAATATAAATGAGGAGCATTCATTTGAACAAACTTGGTAGCCCTTCATCCGAGCATGCTACTGGCCAGATATCATCATCCTAGGCAGTTTGGCTATTCAAAAGTCGTTTACAGGTTTTTAAAGATAATACCAATTGCAGCCTATGTTAACATTGGCCTCTGGGCGTGGCCCCAATTTTTACCCCAGGGGTCTAATTTGTACAAACTTGATACTTCAACCGTAGGGCCTGCTCAAAAATGAAACATAAATCATGTAGCCATTCTCAGTTTTAAGGAAGAGATTTTTAAACATAGAGTCAAATGTTTCATTCAGGGCCCCGCCCCTCGGCCCTGGGGGGTTCTAGCAACTTCTCTCTTGAACACACTTGAATCACCATCCCACAAAGATACTTCAGACCAAGTTTACTCAAAGTCTGTGCAGTGGTTCTTGAGAAAAAGTCGGACATTTAGATTGTTTACGGACGCACGACGCACGATGACGGACAAACGGAGATTGCAATACATGTAGGTCACTTGAGACTTCGTCTCAGGAGGCTTAATAAGCTTATTTAATTATCAACGGGTCACTTTTGTGGATGTGAAATTTGCAGGTGAAGGACGATGGGCAATATTCACTCATTACTTTGGTGAGGTCAAGATAAAGTATCAACTGGCCTGTAGTTTCTTAAACCAGCTTTAGTTATCTCCCCTCAACCATTGATTTGCACTATTAATATATTGATGTTATATATATAAATGGTGTATATTGTTTCATTTCACTATAGATTATTATAACGTACATGTATTTGTATTTATATACTATAACATACAAATACATGAAAGAGGGAACTGATATAGGTGTCACCTGCAGTTCAATCGTATTCATATACTGTAAACCAACTTTCAATCGCGTGCGATTTACTTTCGCGAATTTCGCGATCAAAATAAATTCGCGAAAGTTAATCGCCGCGAATAAAGATCTACCTGACTGAAATTGTAAAGTGAAAGTAAAAGTGTAGTCTTTTCCGCGAAAGTTAATCGCCGCGAACTTGTTGTGAGACGGAAATCGCGAAAATTAGTAGCTGCGATTGAAAGTTGGTTTACAGTACATCATGAATATATGGTGACATCTTGATGTTAAGACAATATTGTCTATAGTCAAATCTTAAAGTTTTAGTATCAGATGAGAGAGGTTAGAATACAGATGAAGGTTGTGAGATCAATGTTCCAAGAGGAAGTTTTTTACTGTGAGGAATACATTTACCAATAACCAATATAATGATGGGGCCTCAATGGAAAAAATAGTAGTCTATATACTAAGACTACTACAACGTAGCCTTAAAGGGAGTAACGTGGGACAAGTGACTTCAAATATTTTATACATGCTTTTAAAATTAGTGTTTAACTAGTTCCTATTGTTACAGAGAAAAGTAATGAAAATGGTAATTTTACTATGCAGTTCTATTCGAACCTTAGTTTAACGGTATGAATAAACACGTGAATAGAACCATGACAACACAGAACATATTTGACCCGCCTCATTCTTAGAAAATCAGAACAATTCGGATCAAAACATTTGTAAAATGAAAAAAAAATGTAAGACGAGTCGTTGACTCAACTTTGTCATCAAGTATAAATGAAGACTATTATTAACTGTAGATGTAAGCTTACCGATCAGCTGAACATGGAAACACTGGTTGTTCTCCGTGTAAGATGACGTTAGAACGCACGGTTGGACCTCGGTCGGATAGAACCTGTCAGCAAAAAAAACAAAACGCAAAGTTGCAAAGTGAAGATTCTTACAGATGAAGTTTCAAAATTGAAAACTGTACATACATAAAAACTATTCCTTTTCTCCTTTTGCATCCAAATTTTTTTATCACAAATACATTTAATGTCAAGCCTTATAAACAAATATTTAATGCAAGAATATTATTTTATAGCTTTTTATATATACATTACTGTATTAGCTCAACTGTCACGATTTACCACAATCCCTGAAGGTCGGGGATCTACTTGTATCGTAAGAGGCGACTATTGTTGGAACCACCTGCAGAAATCTACTTTATATAAATACAAGGAAAACATATAAATATCCTAAGTATTGCAATTGGTGCAGCAGACTTATTTTGGTCGCGTTTATGTCCCCAAGTAGAGGACAAAAAGGCACATCTAAAAATACTGCATGGTATTCCCACATTGATTGCTTCTTACGATACATGCAATGTTGAATATTTAAACCACTCTTTTCTGAATAACGAAAAAATCCAGGGTAATGATATATGGCTAGTTGCATGCTGGAATAAAGTGTAACTTAGTTGTTAAAATAAGTGACCTTTTAAGGTTGCAGGTGTCAGATAGGTCAGATCGTTAAGCAATTTCATCTCAATATCAAAACACTATCTGGGAGTGATACCATGCCTTTATACAGGAATAAAATGTTTTACAATGTTTTCAAACAAACAAAGTTTGAACTGTTGCTGTATTTAGCCCATTGTTATATGTTCCTCCCTTGCCCGCTTTGAATATAACTGGAGTAAGATTTATATTAGTTGAGCAAATCATACCCGTTAGGCCTCTTGTTTACTAACAAAAAATCAGAAGTGCGCGATTACAGCCATTTGACGATCATTTAAAGACAAAAGCCTGTCATTTTGTGTCTTGTTTACTACGAGTAACCTCCCCTTTACTACGCATACTGATATAATTATTTTGTTTTGAGACTGTAGTCACACGGTATGAATAATGTTTACGACATTGGAACACTTTACGACATGTACAGTAAAGTGTCATCCGGGTCTTTGTCAATAGTGGTTTTCAGTTTATTGTTAATAATCAGGCCTATTTGTAATAGTATATTGTGGTGTTTGTGTGATTTGCATATTGATTAAGATAAAGCATTTGTTTTGTAATAAAATTTATAGAAGTGTGACGTAAGTTTGTTCTTGTATAACGAAAAAGGATATGCATATGCAACCTTATTGCCATGCATGCTACCAATCCGTTCGTTAAACTGATAAAGATTGAATGCGCTGATATAAAAAATCAATGTGACAGATTATATCGTCTATGAAAAGTTTGATTGATACAATTATTATTATTAATAATGCTTCACGGCCCATCAACACAAGATAGGACATTCGAACCAACAAATGGTCGACAAAAACAAATGCTAAATCAAATTTTAAGAATGATAAAAAGCAGATAGAACGAAGAGGATAAAAAGAAAAAGAGAAAGGATAAAGGGAAGGACTCAGTTTCTGTGCAATTAATATATAATTATTTGCACTAAATCGTATTTGTTTGTTAGTTTGGGTTTAATGGCCCATCGACGGCTAGATACAAAAACAAAACTGATATTCGGCACCATCTTATAAGAAAGATGTATGGTACGAATAAAACACTTAAGTACAACTAGAACAATTTTCAGTGAAACAGAGGGATTAACTATGAAACTTTTCCGAACTGCACTCGAATGATGAATTTGAAAGTGATAATCCATCCTCCTTTATCGCCAAAATTTGTTGTATCCGTAAGATGGCGAATCCCCTTACCTGATGTAACCAAACAACTTTTATGTTATAGGGAAGCGACGATCAGCAAACACAAACACACATCCTGTCTTTAAATGGGGGTATATAGTTTCCGTGAAACGCATTTCCTTTGTCTGCAACAGATGCTAGACACGACTCGTAATTAAAAGCTGCAAAAAGGCAAAATGATAATCCAGGTGAGTAAACTCTTTATATGTTTTTGTTTGGATGCATCCTGTTTAATTTCATACTTTTATCAGTCTGAGTGATGATAATTGTTCTTGAAAGTAAATAAAATGTATATGTGGATAACATACTTAATGCACACGATCTGTTTATACTTAAAAGATGAGTGAACTATTCCGTATGTGTTTGTGATTGCATAAACTAAAGAAAATACATTTTGTATCTATCATCTTATTTTATCAAATACGTAGGCTATGCAAATATCGGTTGGTAAATGAATATGTAATCCTCATATGTAGAAGCAACAAATATCATTACCCAGGAACTTTAGATTATTCAGAAGTTGTTTAAAGATCTTATACATATTTGTCCCCTGTGATCTTGCAAATAGGTGAAGGTCATTCATTTAAATAAACTTGGAAACCCTTCATCCCAGTATATTACTGGCCAGATATCATCACCCTGGTTCTTCTGGTTATAAAGAAGAAGTCATTTACCCTTTTTAACATATTTGACCTCTGTGACCTTTAATAAACTTGATAGCCCTTCGTCCCAGCATGTAAATGACCAAACATCAACACCTTAAGCATCTTTGTGATTCATAAAAAGTTGTCAGAAGGTTTTAAACATACTTTACCCCTGTGGGTAAAGGTCATTCATTCGAAAACAATTAGTCTTTTCCCCAATATATTACTTGCCAAATGCCATCGCCCTAAGCCTCTTGGTTATTCAGAAGAATTTGTTCGAAGGTCTTGACCCCTTGACCTTATATATGTGTCAAGTTAAATCATTTAAACAAGCTTTGTAGCCATTTATCCCAGAATATCTTACTGGCAAAATGTTATCGCCCTAGGCATCTTGGTTGTTCAGAAGATAACATTTAAATGTTTTAAACAGATTTGACCCCTGCGACCTTGAATATATTCCAGCATGTTACTTGCCAAATCATCACCCTAGACATCCTGGTTATTTAGAAGAAATTGAATTAAAGTTTTTAATTAAACTAGACCCCAGTTAACTTGAATATAAGTCAAGATCATTCATTTTGAAGCCATTCATCCCAACATGTTACTGGCAAAATATCATCACCATATGCATCTTGGCTATTTATAAGAAATGTTTTTAAAGTTTTAAACATACTTCAGTGACCTTGAATATAAGTTGAGGTCACGCATTTGACCAAATCTAAAAGCCCTTTATCCTAGCATGTTACTGGCCTAACATAATTACCCTAGGTTTCTTGGTTATTCATAACAAGTTATTTAAAGTAAAACGTTGACGCCAGGCAGACGGACAACGGCCGTCGCACCATGGTATACTCTCACTTGCCCTTCAAGCAAGTAAGCTAAAAATTGTGGCATCAATTAAAACACATGACGGAACATGTATTTGGGGTAATGGTTATAAATCCAATTAAGTGTTGTGTTTTTTTGTTTTGTTTTTGTATATAGCTGGTATATATATAAGAGATACCAAAAAGAAATTGGCGCCCATCATTGTACCATCTTTATTGGTTCATGTCATTTCGATATTTTCTCTCTTTTCTCTTACCTCTTTGATCAAGTCATGTAAACGGTAAATGCACGGTTTCCTATATTTTCTAGTACAGTTCTTGAAAGGTTTAGGGAAATATATCCGATCATTACAATATCATAAAGATCTCATAAGTACTTCATGAGGCCTTATAGTTTTTTTCATGACCACTCTACAAGGTAAACATACACAACTACAGATAAAGGGAAACCAATATATCAAATTGATAAAGATCCCTCCAGCACTTCATGAGAAATAGTGATAATAATCATTCAGTGTCAAAATCCAAGATGACCGTCTGTCGGCCATTTGGTTTATCCAATCAATCTCAAAAGTAAACATGAACAACTACAGACCATGGGATTCCATTGTATTAAATTTGAGAAAGATCTCTCTAGAAATGTATGAGAAATAACGATAACAAGTATATTTTGTAATGATAAGTAACATCATATCTGTAAGAGTTATCGTTCTTACCCCACTAAGTTAATAGCATGATATAATCTATGTTAATGTATGCATGTGTACATGTGAACTCTTTAGCGTGAAAACCATATTAGGTGTATCTGAATAAATGGCTGTAATCAGAAGTCGACGTGTTCTGTGTTGATCACAAATGGATTGTAAGTTTAGTCGTCGTCCGCCCACATAAACATTAAGACATAACATAACATGGTGTCAGAGTAAACATGGATAAACTTGAACCGCCCAAAGGACTGGTGTTAACCGGCAATATAGCCAAAAATTGGGAAAAATTCGTGAAACGATTTGACCTATATATCGAGGCTTCGGGTGCTGTCGATAAGGACGACAAAACGAAAGCGTGTTTGTTTCTCCACATAATTGGAGAGGACGCTCTTGAACTTTATAACTATTTCAAGTTTGATAATGAGGATGACAAGCTCAAACTCCAGCCCATAAAAGAACAGTTTAAAAATTACTGTTTACCAAAAAAGAACACAACTTATGAACGTCATAAATTATTCACCTGCACACAAAAAGAGGGTGTTGATATTGACCAATATGTCAATGACTTGAGAACGAAAGCCAAAACATGAGAATATGGTGAGCTCGCCGACTCGCTGATCCGTGACCGCATAATATGTGGAATTCCAGAAAACAACCTCCGTGAGAGATTACTGCGTGAACAAGACCTCACATTGACGAAAGCAATAACAATGTGTAGGGCTGCAGAAACCACAAAACTACGTTTGAAAGAAATCGTAAACGAGGAACACAAAGAGGTTAACTTCATGCGAAAAAAGCAGACAAAATCTAAAACGTCGCATCACGCAACTCCCTCAGCAAGTTACAATAAACATGCCACCCCAAGTCAAACCCTGAATCACACAAATCAGGACGGGTGTATGATAATAAACAATGTGGACGATGTGGTTATAAACATTCGCCCAAAAAATGCCCAGCATATGGTAAGGTTTGTAACATTTGCAATCGCCCCAATCACCTTGCCCGCAAGTGTTTCTTTGCCGATAAGAAGGTAAACGCAATCGAGGAACCGTCAAGTGACAGTGACAGTTATGACTATGAGGAGTTTTTCGTGAATTCTGTCGAAAGTGATGATCAGGCAACAGCGGTTTGGAAAGTAACACTCCACACCAATGGAAGATACATTAATTACAAGCTGGATACAGGAAGTCAAGTGAACGTACTGTCTTTCAAGGATTATGTGTTTCATGGATTGGGTTGTATTCCTGGAGAATGTCACGTTGAGGTCGATCCAATGGTGAAACCAGTCATTCATGCTTGTCGTAAAGTACCATTCGCGCTTCATGATCGTGTTAAACAAGAGCTTGATCGTATGGAGGAAAACAACGTTATCGTAAAAGAGGATAACCCTACGTCATGGGTTAGTTCAATGATGGTGGTGGAAAAGAAAAACAAACAACTACGTATTTGTTTGGATCCAAAGGACTTGAACAGTGCAATAAAAAGAGAACATTACAAGTTACCCACTCGTGAAGAAATAATGTCGCGATTTGGAAACGCGAAATTCTTCAGTAAGCTAGACGCTTCTAGTGGCTTCTGGCAAATGAAGCTGGATTCGGAGTCATCGAAACTCACAATACTTCAATACTCCATTTGGCAGATATCGGTTTCTACGTCTACCTTTTGGCATATCATCGGCTCCCGAGATATATCACAAAGCAGTGCACCACATATTCGAGCACATACCTGGTTGCGCCACCAACATTGATGATATCATAGTATGGGGCACGATATTCGTATCAAAAACGTACTTGAGGCATCCAGAGCAGTAAATCTCAAACTCAACAAGGATAAATGCCGGATTGGTGTAAAGGAGCTCACATTCATTGGTGAGGTGGTATCGTCTGACGATATGAAACCAGATCCTTTGAAAGTGCATGCCATTTGCGAGTTCGAAACTCCAAAGTCGAAAAAGGATGTTCAAAGATTCTTAGGAATGGTGACTTATCTCGCTAGATATGTACAGGATCTATCAACAATAACAACCCCCTTACGAGAGCTACTCATAGACAAAAATGAGTTTGTTTGGAATGAAGCTCAAGAACGTTCATTCAAGGAATTGAAGGATATCTTGTCTCGAGAACCTGTCTTGAAGTTTTATGATCCGCGTCGTGAAATAAAATTTCATCGGATGCTTCAAAGTCTGGATTGATTGCCGTGCTACTCCAAAAACTTGATGAGGATTGGCATCCCGTCGCATATGCCTCTAGAGCATTAACAAGTGCTGAAACACGGTACGCACAAATCGAGAAGGAAATGCTTGCCATCACATTCTCGTGTGAACGATTCCATCAATACATTTATGGACAGAGTGTTATTGCGGAAACAGACCATAAACCATTGGTGACAATATTCAAGAAATCCTTGAGTGACTGCCCAATGAGAATCCAAAGACTTATGCTCCGTGTACAAAAGTACAATCTGAATGTGCTCTACACACCTGGAAATTTATGTTCACCGCCGATGCGTACGTCAAGAATGTACATGCGTCGGACAGATCTGGTGAGGAGGAAGTTAACGTGTATATTGACTTCATCACGTCCAACATTCCCGTATCAGACCGTAAAATGGATGAGATTAAAATGGAAACTCTCAAAGATGAAATCTCCAGGTTTTGAAACAATACATTCTCAAAGGATTTCCATCCGAAAAAAAAATGGATTGTTCGACAAAAATTGTGGAATTCTGGAATGTACGTGAAGAACTGAGCTACGTCAACAGAATAATATGCAAAGGATTGAAAATAGTTATTCCTAAAACATTGAGGAGACTGATGTTGGACAAAATTCATGTTGGTCACCTCGGAATTGAAAAATGCCGCAGGAGCTAGAGAAGTCATGTATTGGCCAGGACTCAATCAGAATATCAGTGATATGGTCCAGTCATGTTCTACATTCTTGCAATATCGTCGAAAGCAAGCTTCACAACCCCTTACTCCACATGCAATTGCCAAATATCCGTGGGAAAAGATTGGTGTTGATCTGTGCGTGTTCAAAAACCAGAATTATTTGGTTGTTTGTGACTACTATTCTAACTATCCGGAAGTATGTCACCTCAGAAGCACTACAAGTCAGTCAGTCATTGGTGCGTTGAGATATGTATTCGCTGGACAAGGAATACCAAAGGAGGTCATCAGTGACAACGGGCCACAATTTAGTTCGTTCGATTTCCGTGAATTTGCGAATGCATATGATTTCCGCCATGTAACATCATCGCCGCATTATCCGAGATCAAATGGTCAAGTGGAAAAATGTGTAGGAATCGTCAAACATTTGTTGAAAAAAACAGAAAGCAATGGTTCCGATTTCCATTTTGCATGCTCGCCTATCGGTCCACACCGCTGGAAAATGGTAAATCGCCATTCGAACTGCTGAACAATGGACGGAAACCGAGAACAAATTTGCCCATCGGTAATAAGCAATTACATTCTCGATCACGAGTTCGTTCGACGAACAAAAGACATAAAACTGTGCAAAAGAGGAAACAAAAACTGTATTTCGATCGAAACACGCGTGAGTTACCTCCC
>JAULCA010448312.1:0-10316 GCA_032360845.1 Crassadoma gigantea | reverse complement strand
ACTCTCCAAAATCCGGTCATCTCAAAAGTAAACACCCATGTAAACAGATAGACTGCACCGGTGGTATCCGCTACATATGCCGATAGAATAGCCGTACCGTACAGCTACGGTTACACGAGTTACACTAGGATAGTAATAAAGAGATACACAAGGAAAACAGTAAAATAAACACTTAGGCCAGCAACCTATTTTCCCACACAAGTAGCTAACTGTCAACTAAGAAATTCAATGTCAACCAAGTTATTCACTGTTAACCAATTAACCTACTGTCAACTATGTAACTAATTATCAATCAAGTAATTCACTGTCAACGAAATTGCTCACTATCAACAAATCAACTCACTGACAACCAATTAACTAAATGTCAACAAACTCCTTATTGTCAACCAAGTAACTCAAAGTAAACAAAGTAACTAACTGTCAGCAAAATAACTCAATGCCAGCAAGGTAACTCACTGTCAAGCCATATTACTCATTGTCAACAAAGTAACTCATATTCTAGTAACTGATTTTATGCCCCCGAGGTCGAAGATTGGGGGCATATTGTTTTGGTCTGTCTGTCTGTTTGTCTGTCTGCACATTGTTTTTATCAGATAACTAAATATCTCCTTTAGATTTAAATCTGTTTGTCTGTCTGCACATTGTTTTTATCAGATAACTAAATATCTCCTTTAGATTTAAATCTGTTTGTCTGTCTGCACATTGTTTTTATCAGATAACTAAATATCTCCATTAGATTTAAATCAAATTCGGTATGTTGCTTTATATCAATGTGATCTTGCAATTGGACTGGTTCAATATTGGTCAAAATCGGTCCACATTTTCCAGAGTTATGGGACTTTAACATAATTAAAATGGTGAATTCCTTCGTTTCCGTCAAATAACTTCAGATGTCTCCATCGGATTTAAATCAGACTTGGTATATTGCTTTATCGGGGGCAACGTGTTTCTCAAGCACATCTTGTTTTTATATTAATTTAAGTACTTGGCAGAGTTAATTATACTTTCAGTACATAATGTAAGTATACATAAGTAATTCAATATGTGTAAGTAACTTTGTTACTGAGAAGGCCTTGTCTAAGCCTTATGATTCAAGACCACAAACAGCCCAGTTTTATCAGCTGTATATCCAACAACATACAAAAAAAATCTTAGGTTGGTGGTAAACTCTATGAGTAAAATATGCTTCACATTTATATTCTTTGTATTTTTAGTACATGCATACCAATGTACCAATGTATGTAGTCAGTGCAAGTCTTGCATTTGATTAATAAAATCAGTTGTTACATATTCACCGTATTAGCGTATACAAGCATGCATGTTTTATTTTACAGGGAACATAATAATTTCATAATATGTGGCCAGAGAGGCAAACTGTTGGATAAGATCAAACGAGAGGATGCAGAACCGACTTTTCCATGCGTCATAGGCAGCAGTCTGGTGATGGTCAATTTGCAGTCTAGGTATGCTGTGCTGCATTTCATACAACTGTATTTTACCAGTGATAACCCCATGTCTGACTATAAACCCCCCTCCCCCACTTTTAACAGGGTGGGTGCAAGGTAATAATTCACCCCCACTTTTCATTGATCTTCCTGAATGGGGCGGGTGCAGGGTAATAAGTCTACTCTCCCACTTTTCCTAAATTTCTGTGCACGTGGTAGGTGCAGGGTAATAAGCCCACCCCACTTTTCATTGATCTTCCTGAATGGGGTGGGTGCAGGGTAATAAAATATCTTGAATGAAAATCAGAACTACATAAAAGTTATGTTTTCATAAATAAAAACAATGTGAAGTAGGGTAATTTGGGAAACAATACTGCTTTCTTTTAGGTATGTATATGATGGTTCCATAGTATGCAGTATTGATATCAAATAATGATGTTTTCATGAGAGCCATTGGCCATATAGGTGTCAACCTCTGAAACCTCCCATGAGGGAGATCTCCCTCACTCTACATTTCCAATGCGGGAGAAAGTGTGTGAAACTTGACTGAAACTTCTTTGCCTAATTTATCTTTCCCTTCTTATGCATCAAAATAACTTCAAACAACATTCATTTGATTCAGACACACATCCTGCAGTAACTAGGAGATCATTTATAACCACTGGATGTAGACTTTGAGTTTATGTTAGTTTGGACTTGAATGAGGTAGTTTCGAGGGAAATTGGTAAATATTTGGTCAAAATAAGGGAGTGGCCATCCTTATGAGGGAAGTTTTCCACCTTTGATAGCTCCAAAAGTAAAGTTTGTTTTAAGTATTTTTTTTTAGGACATTTTTGATTTGATGCCATTTCGAAAATATAGTTATCCGAACCCCACTTAACTCAACCAAGGGTCAGCGACTGACAACATACACTAAATGCATACCTTATTTATTGCCTGAATGACTTTTCAACATCTTAATGAAAAGAGGAAATGTTAAAAACATACACTTTTTCTCATTATTTTGAACATATTCTTAAACTCTAAAACTCAAATCAAAATTGCTATCTAACCATGAAGTGATTTTACTACTTTTGATGTCATTTGATTGTGACTTAAACATAAAATATCTTATTATGTACTGGTCCTCTTAACTCATTTACCCCTAAAGACAATTATGAACTCTTCCAATTCAAAGGTTTGACTAGTTTATTAGGAACTTTCAGGGTGAATATGTTGTCTCATGGACGGCAGTATATTTCTGTTTCTGGGTAATGAATGAGTTGCATTGTTAATAGGATTAGATTAAGTGACAATGCTGTAGTTTAGGTTAATAATAAACAGATATTTAAGTGTACAGTCTATTCAACAGGGGCCACGGTGGCTAAGTGGTTAAGGTGTCTGGCATTCTGCTTCCACTAGCCCTCACCCACTGGGTTGCAGGTTCAAGACCCACGTGGGGCAGTTTGCAAGTGCTGGCAGCAGGTCGGCAGTTTTTCTCTGGTTAGTTCAGCTTTCCTCCACCGCCAAATGATGGTATTAAATGACCATAGCTGTTAATAGGACTTAAATCCCAAACAAACAAAATTTCCTTGCCATACTCAGTATTACAGTCTTTTCAAATTTGTTGCTATTGCAGGTTGTGGTGTTGGAATGACAAAAACATCAAGGTCAACGAGACTCTTCCTCCTTTCCAGAATATCACACCCTTGGAGTGCTCTGTTGTCATGGTGACCCTGAGAGACAGAGAGTGTCTGAGATTTGTAAATACCCCGTCCTTGGACTCAGTATCAGTCAGGGCTAGTTGTGACAGGTAAGTTTACACTTTTCGGGGTCACCATGTGTATCAAACATAGGTGACTGTGACCTTCATTATCAGCTTTCTCTGATTTTTGTTAGAATTTGCATTTAGATTCATTTCTTGTGAGTTACATTGAGCATTTAGCTCCATTTCTTTAGTCAGATTTTCATTTAGCTTCGTTTTCTAAATTAGACTTTGTATTTAGCTCCATTTCTGGAGTTAAACATTTCCAATGAGTAAGAGTTTACAGTTAGTTCAATTACTTGAGTTAGATTTTTTATTTACATTGATCTATCTCTTGAGTTAGCTCAATTTCCACATATGTTTTGCAAGCATATAATCTGGTCAGAATTTCGTTTACCATTTAAACATGTTTTTATTTACCATTTATTTACTCTTTTGTTACTTGGGTTGACAGGAAGGGATTACAGATCACTGAGGATGGCCTAGAGATCAAGACGAGTACGGTCAAGGTTCTGAACAGTCGTTCTAGGACAGAAGATGGACACTCCTACCAACAGGTCATCCTGGGAATAGACATGAACTTGGTGACCTTAAAGATACCACTGGACAATACTAGGTAAATTTAGGAATATATCTTTTTGTTCTGCTATCATGTAGGTCTATCTGTAAGGCATTATTTCTGAAACTTTACACGTGTCAATCTTTGTGAAATGATAAGAGTTCGGTCATTTAAAGAAATTTTCATAAAAACCAAGCTTCATTATGAAGTGTTTTTTTTTAAATTTCATATATATAATTATAACATATTAAAACTTATGTTCCCTTAAGCTTATAGTTAGATTTCCATAGGTTTAAGTTAGTTTTAGTGTTAGATGAGCTAGCCATATATTGTAATTTCCAATTTTAGATCAGCAAAACTGTTCAAGTAAATTTTTTATTAAATATTTAATTATCATTTGATCCTCAGATCATTGGAAGTTGTCATCACAGATGTCTTGCCGATCTGTGGGTTCCCAGTGGAACACCAGTTTATTGGAAAACAAGGTAAGTGTAGATATGCTGTCAGAATGGAAAGTTTGAGATTTGTTATATACACAATTGTATCATGTATAGTGCTACATGTATTGTGGGCTTTCAACATCTCTTTCTATTCTGTATATTTTTGGTGTTCGAAGTTGATGTTTTCAGCAGATTGAAGCTTATTTCAACTTAAATGTTACTAATCATTCCTAGGAGAAAGGAACTATTTGCAAAAATGAAAGGTAACGTGACAGTGCCAAAATCGGGACACTTTTTAGTGAAATAATGATGTATTTCATACCATAGTACTGATCCCTGTAATTTTTGTTCACTTTTCCCAAATAGATATCATTAACATTTCATTTTGATAACAATTTGATATTTCCGGTGCGTGGTTCTATAAATACAACTGGAAATATTGTCATGGAAATGTAATCAAAAACATGTGTAGCTGTACCGGAATCGGGACACCCCTACAAGTTTTGGCTTATATTTGGAGATGAAAAAAGTATTCAGCATAAAATGGCATATCTTTGGAATATTTAAGAGTCAAGGGTTGTTCTGTATGAATTTTTTTCCAAACTATCATTAGTTGTGAACTAGTAGGATTGTGAAAAGTCAAGCACAAACGTTTAAAAAACAATAACGTCACACGGCGCATCATTTTAAGACTTACATTTTCGTCATTATTTACAAACTAAAACTGTGATTGTAACCATAAGTGGTAGTAAATAAAGTTCATATGATGTTTTACTGGAATATTTGCATCTTTAAATTGACATTTTCAAGTTAAAAATACTTCTTTGCAGAGCATACAAATTTCTTGTGACTTTTTCCTTCAAGTGTCCTGATTTGGGTACTGTGACTTTTGTTTCCCCTTGGGTGAAAGAGATAGGGCCCAAAAAACAGACAACACTCCATAAAGAAATTTGCTGTTTTGATTGAATTTGTTGTTGAGCATCTATCTGTTGGCCAAATGGATAGTGGTTTTTTTGTACAGTTTAATTTGAAGGGTGTGGACCTATCTGGGGTCAGAGGAGTGGTGCATGCTGCACAATAGAGCAAGTACAGATAGATCATTATATTGCCAATCGGCTGAGTATATTTACAGTGTTTTTTCCTGGGGACTTTTTGGTGCTGATAATTGGCCCCTTTCCCCTTTGAAATTATTACATACTTATGCTGTAATTCCAAAATTTTTAGTGATCTTCTGAAAATTTCCTTCCCGATTGGAATAAAAATATTTTCTTTCCAAATGAGACGAAAACCCCCTCCCTCCCCTTTCCTTTCTAAAAAACCCCGCTGATTTACTTCTGATTTGATATGAAGAATTTCTTGTTTAAGGGAGTTCATTTCATTTGAATAAGGGTGTGGCTGATTGCAGAGGATCAGGGTTAAGTATTGGAAAAAGGTTGTAAAAAGTCAAGGCATATTCTAAGTAGAATCCTTTAAGTTGTTTTAATCCAAAATTGTACAATAAGCAAAGTTCAGAAAACAAATACACATGAGTGAATAATTAATACAGGCCCCCTTTCGCTTATTGTTGCAAACTTAAACAGTGCAATACATGTTTTATGCAGATGGATTCCTGTTGTCATGGACGCAGCAGGATGATTCAGCAAAGGAGTACAAGGAGCATCTATCCTACTTCAGTACTGACTCGGAGCTCCTCGGGGTTTTACCCTGTCTTGGTATGGGACCGAGGTCATTCTGTCCTTTGTACCTGCCAGGAGACACAGACACACAGACAGACCAACCTGGATACGGTCTCCCGGGCTGGTACGTGTACATGAGGGACGGACATGATGGAATTATTGCAGTGAAACTGCCCATCTCTTGGAAGACTGACTGATTTCCATATACTTGGTGTTTTTCTGTTCACAGTATTAAAAACAAACCAGCCAGGTCCATGCAGGATAGTGAAATTTGTCTAAATCTAACACCCTATTGGACACACTATACTGGTCAGGAATTGATCGGCTAGAGTAGGCCTTTATTTTGTCATTTATTGGTTCTACAGGCTTTCATGCTATACTTATTTTGAGTAGGCCTAAAGGAAGTCATACTTCGCTTATTTTTAGCAGGCCTATATGTTTCATATATTGCATAATTAGATTATGTTGAAAAGTTGTCATTCATTGTCAAGAGCAAGCCTAATAATAGTAAATAATTGACGAAAGTAGTCGTATAGGTTGTCATTTATTATCTAAAACAGTTCTACAGGTTGTCCGTCATTAGCCTGGAAATATAGCTTGTAATTAATTGTTTTAGAGCAGGCCTTGTTGTTATTATTGATTACAAAGTAGCAGGCCTATAGATTGTCATACCTTGCCTGGAGCAGACTAGTGACCAGGTACTTGACTGACCCATATTGCACTGGAGATTCAATTCTAGGTTAGGAATTATATAAATTTTTACAGTCTTAAAGTTGAACTTCAGATTAAACTATTATGATTTGTTCAAGGTCGTTTTTGTGCCTGCATTGACTTTTAATAAAGAGAAATTGTCATTATATTGACAAACTGGGCCAGTATGAATGATGCCCCTATCGAATGCACACATACTAACTTCACCTTCACTAATACTTTACTTCATTGACAACGGCAGAAGACAACAAATCATGGAGCCTTATTTGGCCTTGGTCTGTCATATTGGTCCTCGACCTGTGGTCTTGGGCCAATATGACAGACCTTGGCCCAATAACTTGGCTGATATAGAATTAACGGGTTATTAACCTGATAATACTGCTATCTTTCATGCATAATATTCACTGTCCCTTTTTTATATGGAGATTAACCTGACATAATATATTCTCTATACATGACCACAGGAACAAATCTGATTGAAGTTATTTAAAAGATGCTTTTTGGATGTTTCTTGAAATACCACTTATCACTTTAAGCCTTTGTGATAAGCATTAATGCTATTTTAGTTTGTTGGTGGATTTCTTTCGTTACTGTATTTGTAAATCAAAATATTAAAAAATAGTATATTATGTTATAAATAAAGTGAAAGTGCTTTAATACAAAGATACAAAGATAAAGAAATAAATAGAAGATAGAAGCAAAGTTTAAAATGTAAGAGAGAGAGAGAGAGAGAGAGAGAGAGAGAGATTAGCTTATGAGGTCGAAAATGGAATTAAAATTTTGTCCCATATTGGCCTGTTGGTTGAAGTTCTATTACATGTAAGTATTTTGGCCTCTTATGAGAACCGGAGCTAAATTTGCTTATAATGTAAAGACCCATCTTTTTATGTCTGCATGCATTTTAGGCTCTTTTGCATAGATGCCATCTACACACTATGTACTCCTATGGATAGTACATTATACAAGGTGATTGTCTTGTTACCTTTATGTATTATGCTGATTTGTATGCCTTTGTTTTCAAACTTTTTTAGTATAACTATCTCTGTAGGAATACTAGTTTTTTTTTCATGTGTTGTAAAGGGTGATCGGGTGGTGCAGCGATAGTGCACTTGCCTTTCAATAAGGCCGCTGGGGTTCAATTCCCAGATCGGTTGTGAAAAGGTATGGGGTCACCTGCCAATTCACATGGGTTTTCTTTGGGTACTCTGGTTTCCTCTTCTACACAAAGAACACCCCCCCCCCCCCCCCCCCTTCTGTGCGCTAACATCTGGGCCAACAAGAATGATTAATATAAGTTGAATAACATGTTTCATATTTGTTGTAAAATAAAGTTTATACTTATGTGTTGTATTGGAGTAATTTTGCAAATTGTATTAGGTTGCTATATAAATGTTGATTATTAGCTCACCTGCCCAAAGGGCAAGTGAACTTATGTTAAGGTGCAGCATCTGTCCAGCTGTCCGGCGTCAACTTTTCTGTTCAATCAACTTCTTTTCAATAACCAAAAGGCCCATGGTACTGGTATTGGGCCTGTAGCATGCTTGGCAAATGAATGACCTTGACCCGCTTTCAAGGTCACGGGTCAAATGTCTTAAAAGTCTTCAAACGACTTCTTCTCAATAACCAAAATGCCCATGGTACTGGTTTGTCCAAACAAATGACCTTGACCCACTTTCAAGGTCACAGGGGTAAAATATGTTTTAAACTTGAACAACTTCTGAATATCCATGAGGCCGAAAACAGGTTGTTTTGAATGACTTATAGTCATTAATATCATATAATGCTTGTAGCTTTATTTTAGATCACATTTTAGGTGACAAATGTAAGATTAATACCAGGTGAGCAATGCCGGCCCATTGGGCCTCTTGTTATTATTTTGATATACATATATATGCAATGCAACATGTCATCTTGTGGATTATGTTTAAATTTTTTATTTTATTTTATTTTCATGTTATGGTATCAGGATTGATCAAGTATCTCAATGACCTTTTTAAGTGTCTATGTTATTTACTATGACAAAACGATTTTGTATAGATATAAACAAAATGGTCATATTTTTACAAGCTTCAAGTTGACACCAGGTTTTGATATTAAAGAACTGGCATTCAAAATGTTTGACTCCCCAACAACTGCTGTTATGTTTTTCTTTACAATTTCACCTCATAATAGAAAATTTCAAAATTTCTTTTCTGCTATCTAGATATTTGGAGGAGTAAATTTTGCAAACACTGCCTAAAGTGTTATTCATTTGCTTTCTATGGATGGTTTTAGTATACAAAAAAATATAAAAAAATAAAATAAAACTATGTAACGTACTGATGGTATACATATATTTCAAATAAATGTAATGATTTGCATGATGATAATAATTTGTCCTATTATAGAGAAAGTAGAACATGATCAAGCTTATGACTAGAAGTAGCATTATTATAGACAGCGGTACTTACAGTACATAAAAGCAGTGACTGGAGCAGATCATTTTACTTCTGTAAGAATAGACAACAACAATATAATTATATAGTATATTTAAGTAACAGAGGCAGGGAGTACATGTCACTGTATATTATATATATATAGGATCTTAAATGAGTTTGCATTTCATATGAGATTTTCTGAAACGAGTTTCATAATGTCCTTATGAAATGAAAGCAAATTTAAGAAATTTTTTATCACATAACTCTGACAGAAAACTTACATTTTTACAGGTTTTAAAGACAAAATGAAAAGGGCTTATTCAAACGGAGATGGCCATTTTGTGGTGCCATTCACAATTGGTCATTGGCCATATTATGACGTCACAATCGATTTCTGACTGGCACAGCCAATGAAAACGCTCTGGGGTATATTACACTAGTGACATTTATAAAAAAAAAAATTACACGGTTGAATTATTTGATAAACATGTGTATATACTAATATATGTAAATGATTCCTTTCACTAACCATGAAATAATGGGCAATAACTATTCATGTATACATCTTATACACAATGTCTTTGTTCATGTATATGTATTTGAATTAAAACAACCCAATGTAATGGAAAAATACAAGATTCTGTTGTTAATTTATGCTGTTGTGATACTGCTATCCCAGATAAAGCAAATCAATACAAACAACAGCCCGTGTTTACTCTGGCCCTGACTCCAGGTTAGACATTTTGACCCATAGCAGACATCTTTCTGTCAAAATGTCTAAGTATGATGTCAGGGCCGGAGCAAACGGGGCCTTGACAAAAAGTATCCGAATGAAACGTTATATTTTTCCAGACAAATGTTTATTTGTCAGTATAAAATGTGAGTTGTGTGGCAATACGAACATGACAATTAAATATATGTAGATACTCCAACAAATATACAGTTAGGAGCAAACTTAACTTGGTATCAAGTGCACTTCGTAGTGCACAGGTAGTGAACAAGGAAGTGCACTTGACAAAACATTGAAGTGCACTCCAGTTCACATCAGTGTTACGTCCAGTGCACTACAGTGTTTACTAAAGTTTAAAAGAATGAAGTACATATCATTTCAATAAATGTTTATAATGAAATGGGTTCCTTTGTGATATGGAAATTGAAAGCTGTCGCTGAGAGTGGAAATAAATCAGTGTACAAAAAACTATGCTGATTAAGGTGCATAAATGATACAAATTTGACACTGTTTGGTTTGGTTTTATTTTGTTTAACGTCCCATGACTGTAACAGCTATGGTCATTTAAGGACGGAACAATATACATGTATATAA